>CAJRSG010018930.1:0-11099 GCA_907169655.1 Acomys percivali
CACAAATGACCAGGAAATGGTGCTGTAGAGAAAGGGGTAGCACTGTTGGGAACAATCCAGGAAAAGGGACCATTGGTGAAGTAGCCTATGGACAGCTTAGAAAGCAAAGTAAACACTGTGGTCTCTCTTACCTCATTGTCTCCAGTAAGCTAGCTGAGCTAAGGACTTCATGACTCAGACTCAGTATACATTGGCTATAAGTTACATCAGAGAGGGTCATCTGCCCAAGTGACACACTGCCAATTCAGAAATTACCAGTGTTGACACATCCTTGAAGTAAACAGCGAGGAATCTAATGTAAAATGAATTTGACAGAACATCACTCAAAATCTTCCTCTGTTCCCTCCCATCCACCCTTCTTGACCACTTAGGGATGCTCTTCCAGGTCAAGTCTAGATCAACTTGTCACAAACTGTTATTGTTAGCCTCCTTCGCTTCTTATAGCACCCCAAGGTTTTCAGTTGCTTTGTCACTAGCTCTACACTGGAAGGCAGATATTGGCAACCATGCTTTTACTAAAAGGAACAGCGCTGTCACTTTACTTGTCAGTCAGAAGTTTATAGTTTCATTCAGATGGCGTCTGTGAAACACCTGGTCCCAATCAACCACACGTGTCATGCCTCTGATAAGACAATATACAGCTGTCACTCACTTCTTTGTTTTCAAAGGGCAAGATTCATCTCCAACCAAGCATTTCCCAGGCTACTCCTAACGGTATGGTTTATACATGTGTAAACAGAAGTTAAATGTACAGTTTTATGTGAGCTAGGAAAAGCAGACAATGGGGAATGGTTCTCTTGCTGAACGTAAATAGTATTTGTTCAAGAGATTGCACAGTCAGCATTCAGACAAGAGAGTATGCTGAGAAATCTCCTCCTGTGGAACCTCATG
Source organism: Acomys percivali (assembly GCA_907169655.1). NCBI lineage: Eukaryota > Metazoa > Chordata > Mammalia > Rodentia > Muridae > Acomys > Acomys percivali. The sequence continues at coordinate 892 of CAJRSG010018930.1, forward strand.
ATACCCAGGGTTGACCTTTCTTCATAGCCCATGAAGGATGGTAGACAAGCCGTGAACAAGGAGAACAAGTTCTCCTCATCCTGGCACATCCTGGATTTTGCAAAGTTCACCTGGCTACAACCCTTTAAACTCACTCTGCTCTCCTACCATCCATCCCAACTTAAGATGTAACTGCTGTTCTCTCTGTAGAAACCTCAGCATAGATTCATGTTTATGGGAAGAAATTAAATGCGTGCTGTCCTGGAGGACGTTCCCCAGCATATACAGTTCTTCACCATAGCCCACCCTCCAGAAGCAAACATTGCAAGCACTTCAGATATTGCTGTAAATCTGAACAAGCCCTCTTGTTACACTATCTTCATTAACTATGCATGGGTTAAAATGCATTGTGCTTTAGGCATGAATAGAGTACAGTAACACCACTGTCCTGGCACAAATATGCTGAGATTCAAGCTGCTGTGTCTAGAGTGTACCCATTCAAACTTCAGGGGCTGCCACGGGCAGGGTCCTAAGAGGTGGCACTTTCTAAGAGGTAAACATGATGGCTCCTCCCCTAATGACTGGGAACATGAATGGGGATCTGAAGAGAGAAACTTGATGGACCAAGCTGAGTCTCTTGTTGCCCTTCCACCTTCTGCCATGTGAGTACGCAGTGTTCTTTACAAGGATGCAGCATTCAAAGTGCTAGCTCAGAAGCCTAAAACAGCTCCCAGAGAAGGCTGGCACCTTGGCTTTAGCCCTCCTAGCCTCTGGAACCATGGGAAAATAAAGTTCTCTTTTTTGTAAATTGCGTATTCTGCTGCGTTCCAACAACAGACACTGACCAAGCCTTACCCAGGGAATGCAGCAGCATCGTGACCAAAATGTAGGTAGAGCTGGCTTGGGTTCTCTGAGCCCAACTCTGTTTGCATGACCTAATCAGAGAAGGTTTCAGCTGTTGTTACCATGGGAACACTGACCTTGAAGCAACTATGTATTTACAATAGGACTTCTTCAAATCTAGGTTATACAATGCCTTTAGGTTTGGGTTGATTGGCATTAATGCTTACTCTAGAAGTTGGCCTTGCGGTCGCACATGACTGCTGAGAGTCAGACCATGAAGGTATAGACACAGCACTTCAGCCTCTTGCCCACTCTTACCAAAATAACTTACACCTGGTATTCTGAAAAAAAAAAAGTGACTTATATGCACAAAGAAATTTCCTCAAAAGATGATGCAGGTTGTACCAGCCCTGCTTTAAAACCATCTACGATTCCTACTGCCAAAGAAAAAGACTCTTCACAAAGCTGTCTCCTCCTTTCTCTCTTCTTCCCTTCCCCCACTGCCCATACCCACTTACTAGATTTGTGGTGAAAGGATAAAGTTAAGCCCACCATCAGGGCTAACTCCCACTCTTTTTTTTTTTTTCTTGAAGCACCCAGCACAACCAAAGTTATGTACCCATCCCTGGTGCCTGCAAAACCTCCATGACACATTACCCTTTTCTCCTAAAGGGTTGGGGGTGTGGAGGAGGGAAAACAGAACGTCGCTGCCAAACATCACAAAGACAATGTAGTCACCCCTTATTGAATAGAGACCAGAGTCTTAGGCAGAAGCACCATGCCTCATTCTGCAGAAGCAACCTGCTGGCTGCCCAGCATCCAAATGTCCCACCTTGACCCTTCCTAATCTCAATGAATAGCAACAAGGACCCTGAAATTATTCAGACAAAATTCTGGATTGGTCTCTAATCAGCAACACCCATGGTCTGCCTTTGAAATATATCTAAAATGTAACACTACTCCCGTGACTCCCACTTCTACCCGGTAAGGGTGAGCCTGCATCATGTCCCATGAAGTACACTTGCCACCTAAGCCTCCTCAAGAAGTCTGAATGGCCACAAGGCTAGTTTTCACAGGCCAGATCTCCAGGTTGGGTCAGTCCCAAGCTTGACCTTGCACCCTTTGGCCTCCTTTCTTCTCCCTGCACATACCTAGGCAGGAAAGTTCTCCCATCACAGCCCTTGCTCCAGCTCTCCCTGGATATCCACTTGGCTCCCTCCTTCAAACCTCTCACATCTCCTCAGTGATGCCTTCTCTTTCCAGCCACAGGGAGCCTCTGCTTCATCCTGATTACATTTGCCTCTGTGCTTCCGGCTTCCTGACAAGTCATGCACTTGTGTTGATAGTGGCTTGTGTGTTTCCTTTCATTTTAGGCTGTACAGTATTGCCTAATTGTTTATCATGATGAATTTTTTATGACTGAACTTTAACTATTTCCCCCATGGAAAGTTTGATGGACAAGATCTGCATCTGACTCTTCTAGTGGGAGAGCCTAAAGAACACAGAAGAAAATCTGGCACTTTCTGAAGAGTATTTCAAAACATGTACTTTCTGAAGGAATGAATAGATAGATGATGATGGGCAGAGGAAGGAAGGAGGGAGAATCATGAACTCTTCAAGAACTTGTTAACCAAAACCGAACACTTCCTGTTTCCTTCAGTAAGCCCCAACACTACAAAACAAAAACAATAGCGAAATAAAATCCACAGCTACCCAAGCAAACCACATCTGAAATAGTGGAATGTAAACACATGTGTCAACAAAAACAGATGAGGTCAGCTTCCATAGCGTCAGAAAGTACTGAGGGGAAGTGCAAGCTGCCAAAGGAGAGAAGCAATGAATGGTCCCGCCCAGCCCTGACACCTGTGACCTGCAAAGACTAGCATGACAAATATCTGTAAAGGTGCCACGCTCAAGTGGGACTGCGATGCACGCTGCTGGGTTTGCATGAGCGCTTTCAGATAAAATGATTTAGGGTTTTTTTAAAGATGCAACAAAAATAAAATCTGTGTTGTTATAGATTCCCTGTTATCACTTGGACAAAAATATCTGAGTAAAAAGTAACTCTTTTCAAGAGGGCTCATTTCGGTTTCAAGAGTTTGGGAGCATGGGGGTCGGTGCTGTTCTTGTTACTGTTGGGGTTCTTTTGAGACCGAGTCTCAAAACCTAGTATGTAGACCAGGCTGGCCTCAGATGCACAGAGATCTGCCTGCCTCTGCCTCCCTAGTATTGGGATTAAAGGTCTGAGACACCAAGCCAGGACCAAAGACACTCTTTTCTTTTTACAAGATCCCAAATCCATTATTTATTTACGTCTTGCTAGTTTAAATCCAGGAGGGTACAGCATCATGGCCTCTGTCTCCTTTGCAGGAAGACTGCTTCAGAATTCAGTGCGGACCATGCCACTGTTTCCATGGGCCCCACGTACCTTTCCCTGGATTCCCTCTAGTTTTGTTTGGTTTGCCTCCAGGAGTCACTGTGTTGTTTTTACTTTATACACATAAGCGCATCTCTTGCCTGACTAGAATTCAGTTTCACCTCAGGCATAAACACCTTCAATTTTAGGAAGACCCATGTGCTCTCTGTAGTTCCAGAGACCTTGCTAATGTCAGCAAAAACAGCCTTGCACCTCAGCCTTGCAGGCATATTTGTCTTTCAGAAGTCCCGCTCCCATCAGGCCTCTTTGGGAACCGAGATTTTTTTTTTTTTTTTTTTTTTTTTAATAAGGAAGATTGCATTTTGACTCACAGCTTTAGAGGTCGTAGTCCATAGTCACTTGCTGTCCTGGTCCTGTGGTGGGTCTGAGCATCACAGTGGGCATGCATAGTGGAACACAATTGGTCATCACACGGTACCATGAAAGGCTGTGTGACTACTGTGAGCTGTAAGCCTCCAGCCAAGGCGAGGCTCTGTAACATCCCCTTGGAGGATCTGACTAAATACAAGATGAGCTATGTGCCCCACCCTGTGGAGAAGCACTATGTTAGAGAGGCAGAAAAATTCAGACCCTGTGACATACCCTTTGAGAGCCTGAATAAAGCAACTTACAAATTCAATGCCCCAAAATAAAGTTCATTCCTTGGCACTTCAAACTTGGCAAATTAGTGTCAATCCATACAGTAATTAAATTTGATCAAGAGCACAGAAATGTCAGATAGTATTGTGGAGTAAAGAAAAAAAAATCCAAACAACCAAAACAATTGTGAACATTACCCAGGCATGGTGGTGCTGATCTGTATCCTAGCACTTTGGAGGTAGAGGCAAGACAATCAGGAGTTCAAGGCAAATCTAGGCTATAGGAGATGTTGTCAACAGGGGTGAGGGAGGAGAGAGAGAGGGAGAGAGAGAGAGAGAGAGAGAGAGAGAGAGAGAGAGAGAGAGAGAGAGAGAGAGAGAGCACTAATGAGCATTTCCCAATAATAATTTTAGATGTAAGTGGCCTCAACTACCAGATTAGAAAATAAATCTGTTGGTCTCTCCAAGAATCATGCCTTATTAATAAAGATACAGAGACTGATGTCAGCGATGCAAGGTTTATTCAACGTCCACAAACAAAGTACAACATCCCTTCAGAAAATTCCTGAGAGGGCTAGAGAGACAACTGGGCTGTGAGGAAAACAGGTTCAATTCTAGCATACACAAGACAGCTCACAACCAGCTGTGCTCCAACTCCAGGGGATCTAACGCCCTCTGCTGGCCTCCATGGGCTCGCGCACACACACACACACACACACACACACACACACATACACACACGGGAAAAACACCCACATACATAAAATAAATAAATAAATCTTTATCTCTTAAGCCCTAAAGAAGCTAGAAACAGAAGGAATACACCTCAACATATTCAGTTTTGTATACAACAAAATGATAGACAGCATTATACTAACTGGAGAAGACTGAATTTCCTCTGACATCTGGAATTAGATAAGAGTGTCCTCTATTCTCTCCACTCTGGTTCAGCGTAGAATGTAAAGTCTTGACCAAAGCAATAATGCAAGAGAAAGAAAACAAAAAGGTGTGTGTAGGGATACAGATAGGAAAGGAAAAAATTAAAATATCCCTATTTTGCATATGATGTGATCCTATCCATAAAGACTTACTAGAATACTTAGACCTAATAAAGCCTTTCTGCAAAATAGCACATTACAAAGTGAACTTTCAAGAATTAGCAGTTTTCTGTATTGATAATTGGCCAAGAAAAAAATTGGGATGGGGTCGCATTTATAACAACTTCAAAAGAAATGAAGTAAATATGTAGGGTGATAAACAAACATAATGAAGCATATAAAGTATCTCTACAATGGAAAATTTAAGAAACCAAAGAAAGATATTGAAGGTGACATTAGAAGATGCAAAGGCCTCCCATGTTCATGCATAGGCAGAATTAATATTGTGAAAATTGCAATATTACTGGAAGCTATCTATAGATTCAATGAAACCCCACTAAATGATATTCTTCACAGACCAGTAGAAATAATTCTAAAATTCATATGGCAGCATAAAAGACCCTGAATATCTAAGTAGTTCTTGGCAGAAAGAGCAATACTAAAGCACAAAGCTATGGTGACAGAAACAGCATAGTGCTTGCACAAAAACAGACCGGCAAACCAATGAAATACAATAGAGGACCCAGGAATAAACACACACAGTTTCAGCCACCTCATTTTTGACAAAACTTCCAAAAACACGCATTGGAGCAGTGACAGTCCTCTCAACAAACGCTGCTGGAGAACTAGATTTCCATATGCAGAAGAATGAAGCTAAAGCAACATCTCTTACCCTGCACAAAAAAATCAAAAACCATTAGTGGAAAATGTAAACAACACACCTCAGCATGAAGGCAAGAGCAAGGATGTCCTAGCCAGCACTCCAGTGACACAGGAATAACTCTATGGATTGCCAAATGGAATTATATAAATTAAAATTCTTCCAAATAACAAAGGAAACAATCACCAGAGTTAAGTAATAACCTAGAGAGTGAAACACACGCACACAACAAATTGTTGAATACATATCATACAATTAATACCCAATATATATAAGGAACTGCAAAATAATTAAACAATAAGTAAATAATCTCATCAATAAATTGTCTCGTGAACTGAATAGGTTTTCAAAGGAAGAAACAAAATGGCCAACAACATTTTTCAAAGTGTTAACATTCTTAGCCTTTAGCAAAATGTAAACTCAAACTTTTAAGTTTCTGTATCAATGTAGGCAGAATGGCTTTTATCAAGAAAAGAAATGACAACAAATGTTGGCAAGGCTGTAGGAGACAGGATCCTTTATTCATTACTGGTGGAAATGTAAGTTTGTGCAGTCAGTCTGGAAATCATGGTGGGTTGTTTTGTTTTGTTTTGAGACAGGGTCTCTCTGTATATCCTTGGCTGTCCTGGACTCGCTTTGTAGACCAGGCTGGCCTCGAACTCTGCCTCTGCCTCTCAAATGCTGGGATTAAAGGGATGCACCACCACACCCGGCCATGATGGTGGTTTCTTAAACAAACAAGCAAACAAAACTGTAAATAGAGATACCATGTGAGCCATGTACTTTGGGTAGAAACCCATCACGGTGAACTGTATTCTCAAGCCTTCCTTTGTTAATTTGTCAGGCAGTGGATCACAGCTGAGTAATAAGTAATGACTATATTTTTATCCTGATGGTTTCAAAGTTTTAGGTATTCTTATAAGGTCTCCCATAAATTTTGATTTTAATAGTTATGACAGGCAATCGTCTGCATGTGAATATTCAATTTCTAATATAATTTGTTTAAGAGCTCTTTTCCAGGATACATGTTTTGTACTTTTGTTGAAAATCAAGAGTCTAGTGGTGCTTGGTTTGTTCCTGGGTACTCATCTCTATCCCATTAGCTAAACTATCATTTTTATGTCTAGGCAATGGCTGGATTTTGCTCCTGTGGTTGGTGCATGATGGATATCAGGGACTGAGATGCCGCCAACTTTACTCTTTTGTTCAGGATTGCTTCAGCTATTCAGAGTCCTCTGTGCTTCCATGTGCATCTTTGGAGTCTGTTTTCAAGTTCTGAGAATATCATTGGCATTTTGATACAGTGGTCACATTAGCAGTGTGACTACTGACCCATGCACTCGGGAGGCCCTTCCATCTCACCGAGTCCACGTCAACTTCTTCAGTGTTTTATAGATGTCTCTGTAAATGTCTCTCTGCTCATTGGTTAGGTTTATTTTATTCTTGCCACTGGTTAGGTTTTTTGTTTTTTTTTGGAGGGTATGTAAGTGGGACTATTTTCCTTTTAACCAGGTTTATTGTATGTTAAAAAGCCACAATTTTTTAGTGTCTATTTTGTATCATGCTATTTTGTTGAATATTCTGGGCCTAAAAGTATTTTGTTGGAATCTTCAAGACATTCTAATTATGGAATCCTGGTATCTGCAAATAGGCATAGTTTTATTTCTTCCTGATTTTTATCCTGAGTCTTTTATTTGGTTGGTTCATTGTTTTTTGTTGTTCATTTGTTTTTGGTGTTTTGGGGGGAGGGGATTGTTTGGCTTTGCCTCTACCATCATATTGCTTTTGTTAAATTTCAATTCCTATATTGAGTAAGAGTGGAGGGAATGTCTAATACCCTATCCTATTCGTTCCCTCATTTTAGAGAACGTCAACTCTCAAGGTATTATCTATAGATTTATCGCATACAGCTTTATTGTTCTGAAATGGTACCTCTTTGAGGCATGGGGTTGAAAAGGGATGTTAATTCTTATTAAATACTCATCTACTGAACATTGGGGGTTTTGTGCTTTATTCTATTTGTGTGCTAAATTATACTATCTCATAACTGTCGAACTATCGTCCTGGAATGAAACTATAGTAATCTTTTTAGTGTGCTATTGAATTCAATGTACAGGTGTTTTGTTGAGGACATCTGAATCTAGGCTCATAAAGGTCACTGATGTCATTTTCTTTTCTAGTTACACCCTAGCCTGGTTTGGTATCAGGCTACTAACTGGCTTCACAGAATGAGTTTTGAAACACTCCTTCCTTCTGGCTTGAACAACTCATCTGGGCATTGGAGTTCATTCTTCTGGGGAGACATGGTAAAATTCAGGAGTGCAGCCATCTCTTCTACTGTTTCCTTTATTGGAAAACATTGTTACTACTTCAATCTCATCTCTTTATTAATCTACTTCTTAATTTGACTATAGTAAGTCATAACTGAAAATATATTCATTTCTACTAAAATTCTCTCATTTATTGAAGTATGAGTTTTCAAAATAACCACTGGTGATCCTTTAGATTTCTGTGGTGTTTGTTGTAACATCTCCGGAGATTTCATCTTTAAGTCTAATGACATGAGTCTCTTTCAGTTAAGATAGCTAAGGGATTTTTTATCTTGTTCATCTTTTCAGAAGCCAAGTGTCCATTTCTGAGATACTTTGCATTGTCCTTGCAATTCTACTTCAGATGCAATCATTACTTCTTTCCTTCTCCTGTTTTTGGATTTAGCTTGTAAGACTTTGGGCTGCATCACCACGTTGAGTACTTTATAGCTGTCTGTACATAAGCACTCATGGTCACAAAACTCCCTGGAAGAATGTTCTTGGCTGTTTTCTCATAGATCCTGATACTGTGTTTACATTTTCATCTGATTCCAGAATTTTTTTTCAACCACTGTATTTATTTTTTAATATATTTTATTAATTTATTTATATTACATCTCAATTGTTATCCCATCTCTTGTATCCTCCCATTCCTCCCTCCCTCCCTCCCATTTTCCCCTTACTCCTCTCCCCTATGACTGTGACTGAGGGGGACACCTCCTTTCCCTGTATATGCTCATAGGGTATCAAGTCTCGTCTTGGTAGCCTGCTATCCTTTCTCTGAGTGCCACCAGGCCTCCCCATCCAGGGGACATGGTCAAAAATAGGGCACCAAAGTTCATGTGAAAGTCAGACCCCACTCTCCACTCAACTATGAAGAATGTCCTGTCCATTGGCTAGATCTGAGTAGGGATTCGAAGTTTACTGCATGTATTGTCCTTGGCTGGTGCCATAGTTTGAGCAGAGCCCCTGGGCCCAGATCTGCCCATCATAATGTTCTTCGTGTAGGTTTCTAGGCCCTCTGGATGCTTCTATTTCCCCATTCTCCCATGTTTCTCTCACCTAGAATCCCAAAAGGATGTCCTCCCCTCTGTCCCACTTTCCTGGTAAGTTAAGACTTTCATGGGACATGCCCCTTGGGCTAGTGTCCAGATATAAGTGAGTATATACCATTTGAGTCTTTCTGGCTTCTGGGTTAACTCACTCATTATGATCATTTCTAGTTCAACCCATTTGTCCACAATTTTTGGGAATTCCTTGTTTTTAATAGCTGAGTAGTATTCCATAGCGTAAATGTACCACAGTTTCTTTATCCATTCTTCTACTGAGGGACACTTAAGCTGTTTCTGGCTATTATGAATAAGGCTGCTATGAACATGGTTGAGCATATGTCCCTGTTGTGTGCTGGAGCATCTTCTGGGTATATTCAAAGGAGTGGAATAGCTAGGTCTTGAGGAAGCCTTATTCCCAGTTTTCTGAGATAGCACCAGATAGATTTCCAAAATGACTGTACTAGTTTGCATTCCCACCAGCAATGGAAGGGTATTCCTCTCTTCCCACATCCTTGCCAGCATGTGGTGTCGCTTGAATTTTTGATCTTAGCCATTCTGATGGGTGTAAGATGGAATCTCAGAGGAATATCAAATGGCTGAGAAACACTTAGAGAAATATTCGACCTCTTTAGTCATCAGGGAAATGCAAATCAAAACAACTCTGTGATTCCAGAAATTTATTAACTTCCCTAATTTCTTTAATAATCCACTGATTATTCCAGAGTGTCCTGTTTAATCTCCCTGTTTGTATAGTCACTCTTTTTGATATTTAGTTTTATTACATTACAATCTGATATATACAAGATATGCTGGGGCCATGCAGTAGTAGCACAGGCCTTTAATCCCAGCACTTGGCAGGCAGAGGCAGGTGGATCTCTATAGGTCTGAGGACAGCCTGATCTACAGGGTGAGTTCAAGGATAGCCAAGGCTACACATAGAAACCCTGTCTAGAAAAAAAAAAAACATGCTTGGCATTGTGGCTTTTAGTCCCAGCACCCAGGAAGCTATGACAGACAGATCTCTGTGAGTACAAGGCAAACTTGGTGTATGTAGCAAGTTCTGGCCAGTCAGAGCTATTCAGTGAGCCACTGTTTAAATAATACAATTCATATATAAATTTTAAAAAGCACCAGTGAGATTTTTTCCATTAAAATTTTATATATGCATCTTCATAGCCTAAAATATAATCTAGTTTGAGGTATTTTAGCAATTAATGCTTTAGCTTCCCTCTTATTCCTTCTTTTATGGGGG
>CAJRSG010018947.1:0-12728 GCA_907169655.1 Acomys percivali
ATGATTCTTTCCTGAAAGAAATACCAAGAATATTTGCTTGTAATGGCCTTTCAGAGCTGGATAGAAAGAAGTTCTGGGAATATTCACATGACAGTGAAGTTCATAAAACATGTCATTATGGAAATGATTTGTGTGAAAAATACATGTGTTTCATTTCTGAAACGAACGATCAAGAAGCTCTGGCTACTCCTGAGAGAACTCAGTCTGTGCCACTCATAATTTCACAATTGGATTCTCAGCAAGGAAAAGGTTCACAACAAGTTTTGAAATACAATTCTCTTCTGCAGAGAAATAGGAAAATATTATGTAAAGAACCTAAAGGTCAACACAGAATACATACGGGATGCAAATTTTATAAATGTAATCAGTGTGGAAAATCATTTACCAAGTCCTCAAAACTTCAAGATCATCAAAGAATCCACAGTGGAGATAACACTTATAAATGTACTAAGAGGAAGAAATCATTTACACAGTCCTCAAAACGTCAAGCTCTACACTGCATTAACACTGGACAAAAATGTCAAAAATGTAATGAATGTGGGGAATCATTTAGCTCATCCTCTGCTCTCCAGGATCATCAAAGTATTCATTCTCAAGAATATCCTTACAAATGTAGTGAATGTGGGAAATCCTTTACCAACTCCTCAAGTCTTCATGTTCACTACAGAATCCACATCAGAGATAAACTTTACAAATATAATGAGGTTGGGAAATCCTTTACTTGCTCTTCAACTCTCCAAGATCATCAAATAATTCATACTGGAGATAAACCATACAAATGTAATGAGTGTGGGAAATCCTTTACTAGGTCTTCAACTCTCCGAAGTCATCAAAGGATCCATACTGGAGATAAACCTTACAAATGTAATGAGTGTAAGAAATTCTTTACTTACTCTTCAACTCTCCAGCGTCATCAAAGAATCCATACTGGACATAAACCTTACAAATGTAATGAGTGTGGGAAATCCTTTACTTGCTCTTCAAATCTCAAAGTTCATCAAAGAACCCATACTGGACATAAACCTTACAAATGTAATGAGTGTGGGAAATCCTTTACCCAGTCTTCAACTCTCCAAGGTCATCAAAGTATTCATACTGGAGATAAACCATACAAATGTAATGAGTGTGGGAAATCCTTTACTTGCTCTTCAACTCTGCAAAGTCATCAAAGGATCCATACTGGAGATAAACCTTACAAATGTTATGAGTGTGGGAAATCCTTTACTCAGTCTTCAACTCTTTAAGTCATCAAAGGATCCATACTGGAGATAAACCTTACAAATGTAATGAGTGTAAGAAATTCTTTACTTGCTCTTCAACTCTCCAACGTCATCAAAGAATCCATACTGGACATAAACCTTACAAATGCATTGAGTGTGGGAAATCCTTTACTTGCTCTTCAACTCTCCAAGGTCATCAAAGAATCCCTACTGGACAAAAACCTTACAAATGTAATGAGTGTGGGAAATCCTTTACTTTCTCTTCAGCTCTCCAACATCATCAAAGAATCCATACTGGAGATAAACTTTACAAATGTAATGAGTGTGTGTAACCATTTACTCGCTCTTCAACTCTCCAACGTCATCAAAGAATCCATACTGGAGATAAACCTTAGAAATGTAATGAGTGTGGGAAATCCTTTACTCAGTCTTCAACTCTCCAAGGTCATCAAAGAATCCATACTTGAAATAAACCTTACAAATGTAATGAGTGTGGGAAATCCTTTACTCAATCTTCAACTCTCCAATGTCATCAAAGAATCCATACTGGAGATAAATCTTACAAATATACTGAATGTGGGAAATCCTTTACTCAGTCTTCAACTCTCCAATGTCATCAAAGAATCCATACTGGACATAAACCTTATGAATGTAATGTGTGTGGGAAATTATTTACCCAGTACTCAAATCTCCAAATTCATGAAATAATTCATATGTGAGACAAACAATATAAATGTAATAACTGTGAGAAATAATTTACAATGTCCTCAATCTTAAAGTTCATCAAAGAATCCATGCTCGAGAAAAACCTTACAGCTGTAATGAGTGTGGGAAATCCTTTATGGAATATTCATCTCTCCAAAGTCATCAAAGAACCCATAGCTGAGACAAATCATATAAATATAATAAGGGTGGTAAATCATTTACAGAGTACTCATCATTTCAAGCTCAGCACTGAATTCATACTGGAGACAAACCTTAAAATATAGTGAATCTGCGAAATTCTTTACTTCATCCTTACCTTTCCAAGTTCATTAAAGAATGAGAAAAACTTTACAGATATAAAGAGTGTGGGAAACCTTTGCCAACTCCTCAAGTCATCCAATTCACTACAGAAAATTCACTGGAAATAAAAATTACAAATGGAAAGACTGTGGCAAGTGTTTTACCCTGTCTTCAACTCTCCAAGTTCTTCAAAGAATCCATACTAGAAAGCAACCTTATAAGTTTAATATAGGAAATACTTTTGGGAGTCCTAAACTCTTCAAGCCCACCACAGAATACTTACCCAAGTCATACCTTATTAATGTAAAGAATGCAATGTCCTCTACCCAGAAATCATATCTTCAAAGACTACAGATCATGCAAACTGGAGGCACACTACTTTAGGACAAGCTAAACATTAGAGCACATAGAGATTTCCTATAAGAGTCTAACTTGATAGGGAATTACTATACCAGAGTTCATTTGAGAAATATGGATTTTAAGTGAGAAAAATGCTTGTAAGTATTGAAACAACATTGAAATCATAGCTATTCTCAGAGAACCCGTACCAGAAATCCTAATACTTGATAGGAGTTGGAAAAGTTTTACCACAACATACTCCCTATATTTTTATTACATAATTATTTGGAAAATAAAATAAGAAAGACTGTTTCATGCTATTTTAATCCATTGATTAGTTGTGCTAAAGAATTCGTGTAACAACTACATAAAGAATTAATGTTTTAAAATGTAAGGATTTAATCCAGGATGATAGTACTAATATCTATGCTAAGACAGGCCTGTTGCATAATGTTCTATATAGTTTATTATGGTAGAATACTGGAAAGTTTAAGATATATTCTATATGAAGTTTATTTTGTTGGTAGTCTTTCTGCTTTTCATGGATTATACATTATAGATACTTTTAAATTTGAAGCTAATCCCTTATTTGTCATGATTATTAATAAATATATTACACCTCTGTTCTATTAATTCTGCATTGCTGTTATTAATATTCACTACATGCTTTGATGTTGTTGTTCATATCATTAATTATACTGTTCATATTGCCAACAAAAATATCTCACAAAAAAAAACCCAAATTTGATCCATGTCGAAAAATTACAAGACAATCATTAGGAAGAGAATATCTGAGGAGCAGAGGAAATACGGAGTATAGTGAGACCTGAGGGTATGTGTTTTGTGGGAAAAGGCATTGCCATTTGGATCCATTGTGGGAAGATGGGATTATGGCTTTAAGAGGACAAATCTTTCTCTGGTCAAAATGTTTATGGTAATAGAGTATGTGAAATATGTTCCATCGTCACATTATCCTTTATAGGAGTTTGGTGTAAAATATTGCTCCCATAAAGAATCTGTAGCTACCAAGATGAGTCAAATATGCCTCCTCCCTAGTTATACATAATGTTCCTTCCTCTTTACAATGCTAAGTGTGATTCTATGTAATTGGGACACAATGGATGTTTACTCTGGGGATTCTATTGATAAAATTTAAACCAAAAATTACCTCTAAAACGTTGTCTTAATGGCCATACAAAAAACTACTGAAATATTATGGTATAGGTCATTTAAATAAGTGTAGTATTTTATGAATGGATTCATTAATGGTGGATTCTTCAATATTATAAATTAACAAGCTGTATTTACTTTAAATGATCCAATTAACTAAATTTTGTAAGGTTTATATTTAACTTCAAACATATCAAGGTATATATGTGATTAAAACAGATGAATTAATATTCATATGTGTGTACAAATAGTTCATATTCTGTAAGATAATTCAAACACAAATGACCTAAGTTCATATGAGATATTTGTTCAACCCAAGTACAGATAAAAATTGCTCCTAAAACATAGTCATAGATGATGAAATATTGATTTGTAAGCCATAATCAATGCCTCAGAAGGTAGCCTGACTCTGGAACTACCTCCCACGATATGTTAGTTGATGAAACAAGCTGAGGCTATAGGTAAACTGTTTAATGTTTCATGGAGGATTTCTTTGCCCCTGAGATTATTAACTTTAGTTTGGGAAACTCAAGTTCTCAGATGGAGATTCGACATGATGGATTTTCCACTAGGTACCAATTATCAATAAAGTTTTAAGCCCTTGATTAGTAGGCATTTGTTGGTGAAGCAGGTGTCTTATTGGACTCTGGAAGCTGTTCTACTTCATACATCTGTCTTCTAAATTATGTGAGACCATGAGCATCAGTATCAGGAAGGAAGACTGATTGAATTGTGGGTAAATCTTGAGCTTGAATTAGAGATGTCATCAGGAGTTCTTTCAACAATTTTCATGTTAGGATTTTACACCTGCATAGTGACAGGACTGAGGAACTGCCTCTTTTTATAATCTGTGGATTTGGCCTCTCTTCTTGCTAAATCTTTAGTTCTATTCATCTTTATACATGTACAGTCCCTGAGCATTGATATGCTTCCAATTCCACAGGAGCTGTAATCCCAGGACCATGGAAATGAGAATCCTATACAAACTTCAACCATCAGACCATGGCACACTCTGTAGGTTTTAGAACATCCTCTTGTTAAAATTGACAAAGGTAGTGAATTACAACTCTGTAGGCTTATGCTAGGTAGCTAAGTTGTGTGGTTGGCACAACACAGGGCCAGAGGTATACCTTGTTTAAGACCAACTAAATTTTCCGTGGAAAACACTACCCTGACACAAAATTATCTTTCTGATGCACACAGTGTGTTTCTATGGTTTTATTATCAGGGCTTGAATTAGGCAAGTCTGATTATACTAGCACAAGATCTGGATTCCTTCTGGCTTTGAATGCTATAGGGATTTTAGGACTAGTGACTATGATATGGATGTGCAAGTCTTTATGGAGTAGTTAAATTTTGACCAATTGTACACTGAAAACAATATTACAGTACCAGATGTTCTCATGCTAAATACTAGTGTGGAAAAGTAGGGGACCAGAAGTCTGCATATGAAAAGTAGGAAAATGAGGGAAACTGCCTATGGTCCCATTCATTTCCTCCTATGTAACAGACCTTATTTTCATGAAGCCCAATTGAATAGTGCAATATGCTTCTAATGCTATATGAATGAACCACTAATTTTCACTATGTATTTTCAGTGAGATTTGTGGTCGTGCTGGTCCCACTAGACCTGTGTTTCATTGTATTAAAGTGTGAATCTTGTACAACTCTCAATCCCAAGTAATTCCGCAGTGTCAAGTTGAGAGAAGTTTCTCTGGTCATAACTGCTTAAGATAGTAATTTCTCATATGGAATCTTGTGGAAGGCAGCTGACAGGGGTTTTTAATAAGAATAGAGCCCAGTGAGGAGATAATATTTTAAAAGTACCTTTGACTTACTCTTTCAACTCTGGCTATTTTATGATGAAGAAATGGCCATTTTTCCACAGTACAACTGCTCAGTACTACATATTTTTTGTTTTCTTTTCATCACTAATTCTCTTTTTTAATCTTCTTGGGATTTGTAGATGGATGATAAGCTTTGAACCAACAAAATATATTCTGTGTCTGCACACTAGAAGTTTTCTGCAAATTATTGGAATTTACCCCCAAGACAGAAGTCTACATAATAAACAAATTATATATATATACATATATATATATATATATGCACACACTTACATGAATGTTTTAAAAATAATATCAAGTGGTGTGGTGGCACAAGCCTTTAATCCCAGCATTTGGGAGGCAGAGGCCTGCGAGTTTGAGGTCAGCCAGGTCTACAAAACAAGTCTAAGATAGCCAGGGCTACACAGAGAAACCCTGTCCTGAAAAACCAAAATTAACAATAATAATAATAATAATAATAATAATAATAATAAATATTAATAATAATAACTGTGCTATGGTAGTAAGAAATTACTTAGCATGCTTTAAAAAAACTAAAAATTCAACTGCTAATAGCTAAAAAGGAATGTGTTCTTTTAAGAAGCTTGTTTTTAAATGTAAAAAAAAATTAATTTTCATGACATAAAATTGTGAGACAAGTGCCACAATTCCACAAATTAAGACATTAACACAATTCCCTGAGGATTTGCAAACTTTTTGTCATAAGTAAATGTCTATACCACCCCCTCCACAAAAAAAAAAAAACAAAAAAACAAAAAGCAAATTGAGCTTTCATATTGTAAGAGCAGGTGTATTTCAAAAGCTAATAGAGCT
This sequence comes from Acomys percivali, assembly GCA_907169655.1. Classification (NCBI taxonomy): domain Eukaryota; kingdom Metazoa; phylum Chordata; class Mammalia; order Rodentia; family Muridae; genus Acomys; species Acomys percivali. The sequence goes on from CAJRSG010018947.1 coordinate 6,395, forward strand.
GGGCGTGGTGGTACAGCCTATAAATCTAACCTGCTGGAAGTCAGTGGCTAATGGATTTCTATCAGTTAAAGGACAGCTTGATCTACAAACCAAGGGCTTGACAGCCAAAGCTACAGAGAAACCCTGTAAAAAAAAAAGAGAGGGAAAAAAAAGGTAATAGAAAACTTAGCATACCTTATTATGTCTGCTGTATTTACAAAAGCACCTCAGCCCTCTCTAAATACAATGACTAACAAACCTACCTACTACCTAAAAAATAGTTTAGGTCTCCTAGGTGCTATACACTGAAATAGAAAACGTATCAAATATCTACTAATGATAAGTCGTTTTAAATGTAATAAAATTAATGTTATTCATTCAATCCTTTGTGAAAAAAATACCTACCCAGTCAACAATAGGAGACTACTGTACAGATTTGCAAAGACCTTCAATTTTTCCAGGGGAAAAGATCAGCAAGGGATAAGATTATAGGAAGTGTACAGCAGAACTGGGAATGTGCTGTAGTACCCTCTGGAGAACAGGTGTACACAGATGTGCAGTACTGACTACTCTCCCAGAGGTCCCTGGTTTGAGTGTCATTACCCATATGGTAGCTCACAGCCATTTTTAACCCTAGTACCACAAGATCAGATGCTCATTTCTGGCCTCTTCAAACTTTATACACATTATGCATAGATAAGTATATGGGTAAAGCACCTATGCATGTAAAATACATATGAATTCATCTTTTTTTTAAATGAATGAAAGGAAGGAAGGAAGAAAAAGGAGGCTCCAGAGAGGATGCTGGGTAAGGGGCAGGCAGCTGTGTGCCTGCTGCTGAGGGTACCAGTTTCCTAGGCCTTCATGCCTGTGGACTGAGACCTGAGCCTTCAAGTGCCCCAACACCTGGATTCTGGAGGGAAGATCAATGACAGCAGAGCCTCTGCTGCCTCCCAGGGGCAGCAAATATCTACAACATTGCTGCAGACCCAGGCCAGACACATCCCTCACGTGAGAACAAGGACCTGTCAAATGAAAAAATGGTCTGTCCCAATCTGCCCACTTGCCTAGCAGGCCCTGCCTGGATCCTCAAACCTTAACCACCGACTAGGCAGCGCCAGACAACCAGGCAACCATTCTGAGCATCCAGGAAGCCAGTCATAATCTGTCTGTTCTTCCCAGGCCTACACCCCATCCCCACCTACACTCCACTCTACACACTGGGCACCACCCAGGACATGACACACTCTTCCCTTCCTTCCTCCAGAGTCCCCAAGTGGTTCTCAGACATGGATCTTTCTTTCTGCATCCTTCCAAGACACCACATACCTCCCTGTTTCCAGGGCTCAGCACAGATGCAGCGTGCAGTTCTATCGGGATTTCAAATGGACCAAAAGGCACTTAGCAAGGAGGCAGAAGGAGCAATTTTCACTTGTCCCATCAGGATCCCCCAGCACATTCCCACTCCTGACCCCTTCTTCAACGTCTCCCTTTTTTTCGCAAAGACTTTACTCTTTTTATTTTTGAATGCCCTATCTATGTGTGCACCAGCTTGTTGGAAGAGGACATCAGATTCCAGTATAGAGGACTATCAGCCACCAAGCGTTTGCTGGCAATTGAACTGAGGACCTCTGAAAGAGCAGACAGTGCTCTTAGCCACTGAACCATCTCTCAGTCCACTACAAACAAAAGTCTCAGACTTCTCAAAAAAACTACACTAGGCACTATCGTCCTTTCTCTCTAGGGCCCAGACCCATAGCACAGACAATTATTTCTCCCTAGAGAAGATGGGTCGGGTCTACAGGCTGCAAACAAAGACACCTACAAATACAAACACAGAGCATCTACAGACACTCGTTCTCCCTCTCCCTGACACTCACTGTCTCTCTCTCTTCCTCTTTCTCTGCCTGTATCTATTCCTATTTCTATCTGTCTGTCTGTCTGTCTGTCTATCTATCTCTAGCTCCTCCTCACTCCACCTCTTTCTCTCCATCTGTGATCCACACAATTTCAGCTGCTGTACCCAGGAGACCAATTGAAATACAGAATATGATGGGCAAACGCTTGTCACTCTCCAACAGGAATCCTTCCTTCCAGTAGCACTGAGTGTCTCAAGGGGCCCAGCTTCACTTAGCTAAGACCTTCTAGGATGGCCCCTAGAAGAAGACCATTCTCCCAGCATCCCCGAGACAGCCCTGCCATTGTTTCCTAGTTCTCATCCTTGGACGCCTACTGAGAGCATCCACTCTGATGCTCCAAAGGGAGTTCCATCGGGATTGGGCCTGCTCTGAAGGCTCAGAGGTGCCAGGCTAGCAGGGGACCCCCAAGCAAGGGTCCTGTCACCTTCCACGTGATTGTCACTTAACTGGTCCCAAGCACCAGGTCTCATGGAACTTCACGAACTCAACCCAGCCACCCTGGAAAACTGCAGACCTTGTGCTTGGGCCATAGAGATGAAGCCCTAAAGTGCTCCTCTTCATGCCATCCTGTCCTTCTGATGATCACCTCTGACCTAAACACCATAATAATAGCTACGCACTGGATTCTCTATGGACTTGCCTCTGGCTTCTTACATCCTTGATTCCCTTCCAGGAGACACACAGAGAATCAACACACACATAGTAACATACCCACACACAGACACACACACACAGACACACACACAGAGACACACACACACACCTACCTCCCAGGCTTATGAGATCCCAGACTCTGGCACCAGTGCCTTCTTTATTTTTCCATGAGATCCCTGGACAGGTCAGGGAAAGACAGGATAAGGGCCTTGTCATGCCCTGAACCTCTTATCCCTAGAAGGCCAGGTGAGCTAGCCAGTCAGCAAAAGCCACCAACATGTTGCCTCTATGGATGCTGGGCATCGAAGTGAAGAGGCTTCATAGTGAAACTGGCCTGGATGGTAAGCTGACTGCCTGGCATCTATAGAACATCCTTCAGTTCACAAGTTCTTCTGGATGCTTCTGTTAAGATTCACCACAAATCAAAACATTGCCTTGGGTCCTGGCCTACTAGGTACACACAGCAAGGTTGCATATGACCTTGATATTTTTCCCATGCCTTGTAGAGTTCTGGGATATCACTCCTTTCTGGACAGATCAGGGTCCCCCAGCTCCACCTGTAGCACAGCTCCAAGATAGAGAGATCGATAGATAGATAGAGGCGGGGGACTGAATAGGAGGGTACTAAGAGAGATTGTGGAGGGCAGGGGAGGGGTTCAGTAAATAAAACGGACATTGGGCCAGGAAGGCTTTCTGTTTCTGAGATCCTGATCACTGTCCAGAGAAACTGAGTAGCCTTTGTGTGTGTGTGTGTGTGTGTGTGTGTGTGTGTGTGCATGCCTATGTGTCTATGTGCATGCCTGTGTGTGTGTGTGTGTGTGTATATGAGTGTGTGTGTGTGTGTGTGTCCTAGAAGTGAGCTAAGCCAGCTCTGGTTGTACAGGAGACTCCACTACCAAAACTATGGGAGTGCAAGAGTGGCCTTTTTCACAAACAAGGGCAGCCAGACAGGAGCTGTTTTCCACATAAACCCAGATGCAGCCCCTGCTGCAGGTCCTGTGTAGAGAAGTCGAGTCACCTTGGCCAACACGGCCATCTAGAGAAGATCTGGAGGCTGTGCTTGAACAATCCTGCTAGCCAAGTCCTGTGGCGTTCGGTATTGGCCTTGGGTTACAAGGACCCTGCTTCTTTCTATATCTCTCCTGGCCCAAGAAGAGCTCAGAAGAATTGCATCCTCCCAGTCCATCCAAGAACAGTGCACCTCCTCATCAGGACCCATACTGCCACCTGCAGACATGCAGGGGAACTGAAGCAGAGATCATTAAAATAATTCATCTTTATCAGAGCAGTGCACAGGAGATGGAAGGAACAGCAGGTGATGGGCACACTCCCTCAGACTTTGCAGAGTCAAAAAAGGCAACAGGCTGTTAAAAGACTCTAGCATGGCCGTCAAGCCTTTATTACTAGACAAGCCTGAGATGCATTTCTGGGCAGGTTGCAGGATTTCCCAAAGGGAAGCGGGTATGAGCTTGGGTGCCTGCTTGTATCCATGGTGGGACCATGGTTGTTTTGAGAGTTAGGTGTATGGGAGGATGAGGTCGGATAGGGTGAAGAGGGGAGATGTGAAGGAGGAGGCAGTCACAGGTCAGGAGGACTGCTGGGACACAATGCACCTCCCTGACACACACACACCAATTAGGACACACGGCAGCCCCTGAAGGGCTTGTGGGATGGAGAATGGTTGAGAGGACGTGTTCCTGTAGGCTACCCTCAGGGAACACAACAGAAACCCTCAGTCCAATCTAGACCCTAGGGGAGGAGCCTTAGAAACACACCAAGAGTATAGCCATGCCTGCTGGAAGACCTAGCAGCTCTATGCATAACGCCACCCACTCTGGTAACCAGTATAGTTGACAGGATTCTTCTCATGGGTGTGCTGACACCTGTGACCATGGGCACGACAAAGATTCCCAGTTAAGGGCACAGGGGAACTTTGACAGATGCCATGAAGCAGAGGACCACCTGCCTCAGGGGCCACTGAGCCCAGCACTGGCTACTCACCTGGCAGTAGGAGGCTCCCGAGTGGATACTAGGCAAAGGCAAGATGCCTTGTGCGCACTGGTGAGGGCTCCCGTTTCCCAGGTGTTCATGCCTGTGGACCCAGGTGTGTTCCTTCCTGTACACTGCCACCTGGACTCTGCGGGGAGGATCAACATCAGCAGATGCCCCGTGAAGGCCGCAGACATCTCCCATCCTGATGCAGAGCCAGATCAACCATGCCGCTGATGTGAGAACAAGGACATGTCAAAAGAAGAAGTGTTCCATCCCAATCTGCTCACTTGCCTAACAGGCCCTGGCTTGAGCCCCCAAGCCAACCACCTACTAGGCAGCGCAAGGCAACAAGGTAACCAGGCAACCATTCTGAGCTGTCAGGAAGTCTGTCACAATCTCTCTCTTCTGCTCAGGACTCCACCCCTCCCACAGCTCCAGACCACCCTACCCACTCTGCACTGCTCGCGACATGTCACACTCCTCCTTTCTTTTTCCAGAGTCCCAAGTGTTTCTCAGACTTGGATCTTTCTTTCTGTGTCCTCCTAAGACACCCACCTACCTCGCTGTGTCCAGGGCTCAGCACAGATGCAGCTTGCAGCTCTCTCAGGAGATTCAAGTGGACCAAAAGGCACCTAGAAAGGAGGCAGAAGGAGAAATCTTCACTTGTACCACCAGGAGGCCCCCAGCATATTCCAACTCCTGAGTTCTTCTGTCACGTCTCCATTCTTTCCTAGAGGCTTTACTCATTTTATGTGTGAAACCCCTATTTCCATGTCCACCTGCCTGCATTCCATTATATATGACTGTGAGCCATTGAGTGTTTGCTGTGAAATTAAACTCAGGACATCTGGAAAGAGCAGAGTTTCTTAGCCACTGGGTCATCTCTCCAGTCCACTTACAAAAGTCCCAGGGTTCAAATAACTACATCAGGCACTATCATCCTTTTTCTTTAGGGCACAGACAACTATTTCTCCCTAGAGAAAATGGGTCCAGTCAATAGGCTCCACACAAAAACATTTAAAAAAATACACACATCATCTACAGATCCTTGTCCTCCCTCTCTCTTAGTATCTCCTTTTCTCTTGAGTTCTCCCTTTCCATCTATGATCTGCAGGGTTTTAGCTACAGTATCCGGGGTATATAGGTCTGTGTGGGACCAAGTAAAATATAGAATGTGATCACTGTGCAAATGCCTGTCACTCTCCAGCAGCAGCAGGAAGCCTTCCTTTCAGTAGCACTGAGAGTCTCCAAGGGCTCAGCTGCCCACAGACAAGATATTCCAGAATGGCCCCTAGAAGAAGATCATTCTCTCAGCATTCTCAAGACAGCCCTGCCATTGCCATCGATTCCCCACTATCTCACTCTTGGAAGCCTTCTGCAAGCATCCACTCTGATGCTTCAAAGGGAGTTCCAACTGGATTGAGCCTGCTCTGAGTTCTCAGATGTGCCAGGCTGGCAGGTGACCCCCAAGGAAGGTTCCTGCAACCTTCCACATGGTTGTCACTCAACTGGTCCCATGTCACTCAACTGGTCTCATGGACCTTCACAAGCTCAGCCCAGCCACCCTGGAAAACTGCAGACCTTGCGCTTGGGCCAAAGGGTTATGAAGCCCTAAAGGGCTTGCTCTACATTCCATCCTGTCTTTCTGATGATCACCTCTGACCGAAAAACCATAATAATTGCTACACACTGGGTCCTCTATGGACTTGACTCTGGCCTCTCACATCCTAGCTTCCAATTCAGCACACACACACACACACACACACACACACACACACACACACACACAC
>CAJRSG010018965.1:10363-35544 GCA_907169655.1 Acomys percivali
GTTCACAGATTGAAGTGTGTCACACATGGAGCTGGGTCACAGTTCACCATGTACAAAGACACCATTAGTCCAATTCTAGTGCATCTCAGGTCAAACTCCACTGAGCATGATTCACCCTGAGATACATTTCCCTGTTTATTAATTCTCTCTTTAGCCATATCTAACCTTGTATTAACATTATACTGATCTTTCAAACCAATAATTACGTTTATTATTAAAGACACTATTTTTAAGTTAATTTATTTATTCCACTTGTTTATGACAGTGCTTCAGTGGCAGTCATGGGCACGGAAGTGTGATCAGACGACCACGGAGGGAGAATTTTAACACTGACATTGTTTAGAACTGATGTCTCCTGGTAATAGTGAAATCATTGCTTTGTAATATTTTAATATGCAAATAAAATTTTCCACAACTGTTATCATACCCTTATCTGTCCCTAACCCTGGCTGTATATTCCTAAGCCACTGAGCTTGTGCCATTGAGCTTACTTATATTTTTGTATTAGTCAATACAGAATGTTTGTTGCTGTGACCCAATACCTGACAGGAAGAAGCTACTGAGGGTGGAGGCTTCCCAGAGTGGGCGGGCACAATCTGTCAGGGCGGAGGAGGAGTGCAGAGCAACATGAGGCTGAGACGCTGAACTATTGATGGACCAGAGGGCTATAAAAACCTCAAGACACTTACCACTGACGTAATTTCTCCAGTCACAGTACAACTCCTAAAAGTTACACACATCTCTAGTCAGGCATGCTGATGCATGCCTTTAATACCAGCACTCCATAGGCAGAAGCAGGTTAATCTCTGTAAGTTCAAGGCCAGCCTGCTCTACAGTGTGAGTTCCAAGACAGCTAGGGATGTTATACAGAGAAATCCCATCTCAAAAAATCAAAACACAAAAGAACACCAAAAAAAAAAAAAAGTTACGAGGACATACTGTCCAAACACATCCAAACTATGACATCGTGGCTCCCTTGGCTCAGGTGTGTAACTGGTGTCTTAATTACTCTCAGGCTGTCCAGGGCACGGGCCTGGCCTTCATCGTCTACACGGAGGCCATTAAGAACATGGAAGTGTCCCAGCTGTGGTCAGTGCTCTACTTCTTCATGCTGCTCATGCTGGGCATGGGAAGCATGCTAGGAAACACAGCAGCCATCCTCACCCCTCTGAGAGACAGCAAGCTCATCTCCAGCTACCTGCCCAAGGAGGCCATTTCAGGTCAGTTCACCATGCAGAAGGGGGCAAGGCATGGGTGCGCTGGGAAGTGCAATACAACCGGTGTGGGGTTCCTCGGGAGCCATCTCCAGAAGGGCTGTAGGAGTCACTGTGCTCCTGCCAAGAGGAGAGCTAAGAACTCACCACATCCCAGGAGAGTGAGATGCTCACCCTGCTCTTGGGGAAAAGGCCAGCTCCCCAGCCTGCACTCCGAGGCCTCTGGGCTCTAAGCAGCTAAATCCATTTTGTTCTAATTCAAAGACAACAGCAGGGCCTGGAGAGATGTCTCAGAGGTTAAGAGCACTGGCTGCTCTTCCAAAGGTCCTGAGTTCAATTCCCAGCAACCACATGGTGGCTCACAACCATCTATAATGAGATCTGGTGCCCTCTTCTGGTGTGCAGGTGTTACATGCATGTACAACACTGTATACATAACAAATAAATGAATGAATCTTTAAAAAAAGAAAAAAAGACAATATCAATGAACTGCCCATCTCCTAAGGTGAGAGTATGACCTGTCCCCGCACCAGGAGGAGCCCCTTCCACATACTCTCCAGGCAACAAGCATCCAAGCAGACCACCTGTTCTGACTTCTAATGCTATTAACTGTTGTCTCTGCTCTCAAAAGTCACTAAAAAAGTATTCTAGGCATGCCATCGACACTCAGAACCTGTCAGTGAAGTGATCTGAGCAGCCAGTGTCAGCCCCTGACCCTGTCTGATGCATCATTGTAAGGGCAATATTGCATCTTCGGGACATGTGGCTGTGATGTGGGTAGTAAAGGAACTGGCCTTTCCCATGATGGCTACGCAGTAAGCTCACTATCACATTACTCAGCCAGGGTCATGAGGACGCTGTAGCCAGCCACCTCAGCCTCTGGTGACTGCATAACTCCACATCCAGGACGAGTAACACGAGGCTCCGGCCCCTTCATGTTCTCCCCCTGCACCGGAAGCTACACGCTCTTCACTCAGAACCTCCTGCCACTTGGCATCTCTCCTGGGACTGGGTACCTGCAGCCCAGTGTATGTGCTGCTCCCACTTGAGTTCTCCATGCGCTCACATCCCCTGCACAGCAGCTCCTACAGCTCATGTGGGTGAACCTCCCCTCCCAGGAACACCAGGGACCTGTGGCTCCAGCTGCCATAAGCACGGGGCGAGCGTAGGGAGGCTGAGGGACTAACACGGCTCCTGTGTCCCAGGTCTGGTGTGCCTCGTCAGCTGTGCCATCGGCATGGTGTTCACCATGGAGGCTGGGAACTACTGGTTTGACATATTCAACGACTACGCGGCCACACTGTCCCTGCTGCTCATTGTGCTGGTGGAGACCATAGCTGTGTGCCATGTGTACGGGCTGAAGAGGTAAGGACCCCAGACCCTCCTCCACACGGGGCACGCAGGCTGCAGCGCCACACTCATGAGACAATCATCCTGAGAGACCAGAACTGTTCTTTGTCCTCTGATCTCAGCTAACCCTTGCTTCCCCCATCGGCCTGCAACTAACAGCTTCGTTCTATTACCTGCTTTTCGTTTTGCATGGCAGCATGTTTCCCTGTTGCCCTGCTGTACTTGTGGCTTCCTGGGTGTGGTGGGGACTCTGCCCCAGGATTAGACTCTGTGATCTTCCACAACTATCTGAACTTTTCAAGAACCCTGAACCAGAGTCCAGTTAGAAAACGCAGCCTCAGCCAGGCGTGGTGGTGAGCACCTTTAATCTCAGCACAGAAGGATCTCTGAGTTCAGAACCAGCCTGGTCTGGGTTGGGGTCCTAGAATGCAGATGTCCCTTGGCGTTCTAGGGACTACACGCTGAGACCTACTAGTATGGAGTTTGAGTCTCCATTTTCCATCAATCAGCAACAACCTCAGGGCCTCAAGTCCCCCAGCCCTGCTGAGTGAGTCACAGAGGGGACTCAGGGGCCGGCTACTGTGTGCTGTTCGAGTGTGATCTGGGCCAAAGGGCTGTGCTGTGCCATCCCTCCCTCTTCCTCAGATTTTTATCATGATCTAAAGTGGTTTTGGGCTTGGGTCAAAGCAGCCAGGAAACTCTAAAAGTCAGGCTGTCCGATGAGAAGCACCCCCATTATCTATTGAAAAACCGGGGTCCCATGAGATGCTGAAGCATCACCAGTGGCCAGCTGCCTCCTGGAAAAGTTAGGTAAAACCAGGGTGGTGGCTTCTCCAGGACTCGGGGTCTGGAAAATGCTTGGAAATCTACAAGAAGGTTTGATTTGTAGCCGACAGGTACAGGGTCACGTTCAAACATAACTGGTAACCAGAACAGCATCTTCCCAAGTGTGGAGGGCGTGCAAACTGGAGCCCCTCCCTCCAGAGCATGAATAAACCCAGCCTCTCTCTCTCCCTGTGGTCCAAACAGATTTGAAAGTGACCTTCGGGCCATGACTGCCTGCACCCTCAACTGGTACTGGAAGGCCATGTGGGCGTTTGTGAGTCCACTGATCATCATCGGCCTCTTTGTCTTCTACCTGAGTGACTATATCCTCACGGGAACGCTGCAGTACCAAGCCTGGGATGCTGCTCAGGTACCTGATGTTCCTGCAGGGCTGGGGAATAGAGCAGGGCCCACGGTGTCACCTCAGAACACAGGCCTTCAGTTCTCGGACCCAAGGCACCATTGCTGTGGTTTGGGGAGAGCACAGGTGGTAGCATGGGAGCGTGTTTCACAGATGCTCAACCTAGTACAGCACAACAGGTTGTGAGGTTTTCAACTACGGTGTGCACAGGCAGCAAGGTGTCACCTCCACGGCATCTCCGTGGACCTTTCCCTGTAAGTGCTGTTTCCTCTGAGGTACCACACTTAGATTTATGCAGAGCATTTCTACCACCACAGAAGGTGCTAGTCTATGCTAAAGGTTGCCTTACATTTAGAGCCTCTGAGTAAGGTACTAGCTAGATGGTTCCCCTGCTATTCCTCTTGGAGGTCTTCACGCACAATCTCCCACATATGCTCAAAGGAACCAGAATTGTCTTTCCTTACGGAATATAGAGAAAATGGGCATGGTTTCTCTGGAGGCTTGCTATGAACTGCAGAGCCATGAGGCACCACAAGCCTCTTCTCCCTGTTCAGCATCTTTCCCCACACAGAAGCCTTGGATGAGCGGTTCTCTCAGACCTGACAGGAGGGACCTCCCCCTGATGCTCAGTCTCTTCTCCCAGGGGCAGCTGGTGACCAAGGATTACCCCCCACATGCACTAGCTGTCATCGGTTTGCTGGTGGCTTCATCTACCATGTGCATCCCCCTGATGGCCCTGGGGACTTTCATCAGGAATCGCCTCAAGAGAGGAGGCTCTGCCCCAGTGGCCTAAGAATGGACCTCCCAGAGACCGAAGTCAGCCACTCTGTTTCACAGATACTGCCTGCTGGTGGGAGCTCCTTGGCTGGGGTGCTGGTCTGGAGCCTCCTGGGTCTGTAAAGTGGATGAGGGAGCTTAGAGGGAGAAGACTGCCCTGGGGAGGGGACCCTGTCCCTTAGGAGGGCCCTCCATCTTCTGTCATCTGAAGGCCATACCTTGTAGCCTCTTTGTCATCAAGAGCTAAGGCCAGTATTGAAGATCATTGTCTCCTTGATTCTAGAGAGTCCTAGAATTTAAGGTAAAACTGTCATTAGAAACTTGACTGTAACTCTGAGGAGCCAAACAAGCAATTCATTTTACTGTTGTTGTTGGTTTTGTTTTTGTTTTGTTTTATTGTTTAAAAGAAAACAAAATACTAGAGGGCGATTGCTTTTCAGCCAGTGTCAGGTTCTGAAGTGCATAAGGTGACATATTAGAATTCATTCTAATTCTTTTCCTTAAAGTTTTCTTTAAAGTCACAATCAATATGTAATTTCTGTGTTCCCCGACTATCCTGTAAATGCCACCAGGATGGAATGAATGGCCACTAAGAGAGAGTTTTGCTGGGCCTCTGAAGGAAGTCGCCTTTCTCAGAATCTAAGGTTCCTCACAGTGGGCCAGCACCAACCTCTCCACAACTCTAGGCTGTATGAGAAATCAGTACAGACACTCCCATCCCAAGGGTTTCAGTGTCAGATACATCTATGAGGATACACGTAATTCTAACTTTCCTATAAGCGTCACTTACAACCACCTTCATTCACCTCTACATAATAATGTTTTCTAAAATGTATATAAATCACAGAGCAGTGCATAGGTGAAAACACTTCATATTTATGGCTGTTATTCATCCATTATTTGAATTTTTCTTTTTTATCATAATAAAGTGGATCAAGGTTGTCTAGACTGAGAGTTCTTCCTGTATTAACAATCTGCTGAGCTCATGGAATTGAAGGGTTTTGTTGGGTCTCTCTGTGCAGCCACCTTTGAAGAGGCTTAGACATCACTTGGAACACCAACCAGAGACACTTTTATTCCTCTCTCTCTTCCCCAGTAGGCACTAGAAAGGCCTGTTGGGGGGCTGAGAAGAAATTTTCTGGCTAAATCCTTGCTATATCTACAGAAGACCAAAGTTTGGTTCTTAGCATCCATGTTGGGAAGCCTACGATCGCCAATATTTGCAGTTCCAGGGATCCAATATTCTTTTCTGTCCTTGTTGTCACCTGAATACACATGTACAGACATACACAAAAACACATATACACAAATTAAAATAATATAAATAAGTATAACAAGGTGGATAATGATGATATGATGCCTTTCCCAAAGTGACTCTCTTAACATAGGCTTGTAACTTACTTTTTTTTAAAAAGATCTTTCACCATCTTAGCAACACTTCCATCTTTTCTTGTTGCCTGGTTTCAAAATGATCACTGTCCTTAAAATGTAGGAAACAACATTTATTTACCTAGATGTTTACTCCTGGTTTCTCATCGGATAGTTTTTAGGCTTGAAGAGTGGGCCCACCCCTTGACAACAGAGTCTGTTCCTGAAATCTTATGTGTCTCTCGCCTCCTCTCAACCTTCAGGCAGAGTCTCAGTCTTTCTCTCTCCACACGCTTCTCTGGGGCCAATCATAGTCAAGGTCTCAATATCATGTCCCCTCACAGGTGAAAGAGTAAAGTTGTCCTGTATCATTATTTTATTATTATTTCAGTGTGCCCAACATGTCTGCCATCGCACACACCTGAGAGCACTGACAACTTCCACTGTCCGTGCTACTGGATCCGGTAGCATTTGCAGTTATGAGGGGAAGCCACATCTGTGAAAGTTTTGCTTATGGAAACAGCCAGGTGAGGCTGCTATCATAAAATACAGGTGTTCCTGTAAAGGCAGTGGAACTGGGGAGAAGGGAGCCTAAAAATGAGGCCGACTAATGTCGGATGCCGTAGACAAAGCCATTCAGAGCACCAGGTAGTTTATACCCCAAGGGCTAAGAAAGGTCACATGAGTAAAGTTCTCACGAGTTCACGCTGTTTACAATCACAAAGACCAGGAGCATGTGGCAAAACCATGGAGGCGTACAGCAAATAACAATAGCCAGGTGTAATGAACCAGCTGAGGTAAACTCACTCCTATCCACTACACCTGGGAGGGGCCCGGAAACACAGTCCACGAACAATTCTGTGTTTTGAAGAAACTGAGGCCACAAGACTCTTGTCTTGCTTTGCTAGTTTTCTCCCAAGCACTCAGAATTCTTACAAGACTCCATTTTTGGGCTGTGGTCCAGCACTCCTCCACCTACATCTGGTTCCATCTTGCTGAACCCCCTGAAACTGAAGAGCATCCTAAGTTGAACATGCGTCTGTTACACCCGCCTTCCTGACCATCGCTGTCAGGGCAGCGGCTCGCTGTCAGATGGGCATCAGAGGCCATGTGCCCTCAAGGGCTCCGCACGTCCCCAGAGACCATCCTGCTTGCAAAATGTGGAAACTCAAACTATAGCTTCTGCAGAATTCAGTTTCCTTCACACCACTGTAAAGTCAAAAGACCCTGAGCTGGACCAGGTCCGTCAGGGAGCAGCACAGTCGGGTGACAATTTCTCCATGGTGACAGCTTTACTTTGGTTTCTGTGGATCTCATGTAGAGCAAGAGTAATTCTCTTGAGCGGGTACTAAGTCATAGTTGGGACGAACCCTTTGCTGTTTCTGGACACAGCAGCAGTGCGTATGGAGTTTGTCCACTCTCCCACCAACGGGCCGGAGAGAAAAGGAGCCTTCCCGCTTTGTACACTTGACATCAACTCTGAAACTTGCTGTTTGTTTGGGAGACGTAGCCACCCTTGACTCAGACTTGAGACGGAAAATGGAGAAACATTTGTTTTTTTTTTTACCAGTTGTCATGTAGATAAACTCAAAGCAAGTGTCTGTAGTTGGACTTTCCCCTCATCTCCTGACTGCAGTTACAGCCTCTCTCTGTACAACCAGCTCCTCACTATGTGAACAGACCGAGGTAGAAGATGAAAAGATAACATCAAGATTTCACACCAAAAACAATCTAAAAAGATCCTCATATAGCGGCGGCGTGTGCCTGAATTCCCACTATTTGTGAGACCAAGGCAAAATAGGTAATAGCTCTGTGAATTCCGGGACTAGGTTATATCGTGGGAACCGGTTTCAAAAAACAAACAGCAAAACCCTGTAAAAAGAGACAGGAAAATCATTGTATAATATGATAAGGGGCCAATTATCATTCTGAAAAGATCGGTTATTTATCCAACAGCTATAGAATTTGCGTGCTCATCAGCACATTGGGCTTCCCCCAAATAGGTCATATCTTAGGGCACAAAACAATTCTCTAATAATATAATTTTAATTAGAAGTCAACACGCGCCAGGTGTGTATCTGAGAGGCTGACGCAGAGAGACTGGAGACCCAGCCTAAGCAAGCAACTTAGCAAGCCTCCGTCTCAAGACAGGGCCTGGAGTTATGGCTCAGCACCTAAGAGCTCTGGCTGTTCTTGCAGAGGACCTGGATTCAGTTTCCAGCACCAAAATAGTGGTTCACAGTGATCCATAACTCCGGTTCATAGATAGATGCATAGAGGTATGTATACACACGTGTATGAAAGCAAAACACACAAACAATTTTTTTTTCTTTTAATGAAAACTGCAACACCACCACCACCAAAATCCTCAAGACCTGCAAACAGAGCTAAGGAGTTTGGACTTTATCATACGTGGAAACTGGGAGCTTTGATGATTAACAGCGGACTCACCAGGATGAGCAAATGATTGAAAGTTTCATAACTTTCTTAGTTGGTAGGGTCGGGCTACAGAACCTGGCCAGAGCTGCACTCCCTTTCTCCCCTTCCTCCAGAATTCAGGTGAAACAGTTTGATGGTCTTTTGTGCCCTGTTTTTGGCAGGCACAGTGACGTTCCCATCCACAGGTAGTCAGTCATCCATTAGCCAGGATGGCCTTCTGGGAACACTGAGGTGGGGTTAAGCTGGACTGGATCACCTTTGCTGGGCATCAGGACACCCCAGAGAACTGATCTTCATCCCTTTGGTAAGGTGATTGCTATATACAATTACTACTAAGGTCTGAGTGGTGTGCCCGTTATCCCTTAACTGTCAGTTACGCCCTTGAGGATAGCTGTGTCATTGTCCGTGCAAGGCGGGGACCCCAACATAATGGGATCCTGTTACATTTAGTGAATTGTATTGGTAGCTCACGATATGCCATAGTGGGGGTATTCACACTGTAGAAATCGACACGCGCACATCAGAGTTCTTCTGCAGTTTGTAGCTAAACACTTTCCAGCTCACCATCAGCCTCCAGCAGGTACAGTCATATCCTCATGAATTTTGGTTTTTTTGCAGACACCCTTAAAAGCAGCCCAAGGAGCCCAGAAATGGTGAAGTATGAGAGACATGGGACAAAGAAAGAAATGTGGCCAAAGGTCAGTGGGAGGGTATAAACTGGCCACCTGTGAGGTAGAGGCAGAGAGTGAGGCCCCGGCCAAGCAGGGAAGACCCACACCAGGGCCTGGGAGGGCAGAAAGCTGGTCCCAGAGTCCCGGAGAAAACTGCAGAAAACACAGGCGCTCGGGATCCACAAGAGAGCACAGGAGTTGCCCATTCTGTGCTGAGAGTTGCCTCAGAAGATGGAATCACCTTCAGCACGTGTGGTCTCCCTGCCAGAGGATGAGGAGCTACAGCCCTGGGAAGGCGCTGGAAGACTGGGGTCAGCAGAGTACGCTCAGCCTGGGGACGTGGAGGAGGTGCGGCCAAAGTGGGGTAACCCTCTGCAGTTCTTACTCGCCTGTGTGTCCTACGCGGTGGGCCTGGGCAATGTGTGGCGTTTCCCGTACCTGTGCCAGATGTACGGCGGAGGTGAGTGCAACGCGCAGGTAAAGCATGTCTGAGTAACTGGGTGTCACCTTCCTGGAACCTGGAGGGATTATAGGAATGCTGGCTGTCACCTCCAAAGAGCAGGCGGTAACCCCGCAGAGAAGGAAGGCCTGGCCTTCGCATCGGCAGACAACGCTTTTGCTCTGCTATCTGAAACACCTCTGCCTAACTTGACATCATAAAGGTTTTCTCTGTTCCTTCTCTACTTTTCTAACCTCTGGGTTGTGCACATGATGCTATCACCTTCCTCTCTTCCGTGTGTGTGTGTGTGTGTGTGTGTGTGTGTGTGTGTGTGTGTAAAATGTGATGCCAACTAAGGTTTGTTATATTCAGCTGTTATGTTGTTGATTTCTCGACAAAAGCACAGCAGAGCTCATCGGCTTGCATTGTATTATTGGGGTTTGAGGAAGTGGTGAGGATGGGTGCTGGGTTCAGCTAAAGGTGCCTAAACTCCCACCTTGGTATGAGTTTGAGTTTTCTCCCGGCCCTAGGCAGCAGCAGACAAGCAAGCAGGATCCGTCACAGAGACAGCCTGACCATGGGCTGCACCAGGCTTGCTGTAGTTAGCGCTGGATACTTTGGGTTAAAATTAGACCATCTTACGACCTTTGAGTGTTAGAGCGTAACTCCAGACAGCTACGGGAATATGGCCTCTGCTGTCAGGTGTCTCCTGAGAACAAACCACACAGGCCTCAGCCTCCTTTGACATCGAGCTGGTAACGGGTAAAAAACCCAGCCTTTTCCTATCAAGCAGGGGATTTAGCCTCGCAAAGCCGCCTGAGTGGGAAGGTGGTGTTCAGACCCTGCTTGCATGCAAGGCCAAACCAGCTGGGCAGGCTCGGGGCAAGAGCTGACTCTGCCAAGGCTTTCACTTTTCCTCCCTCATGTGGCCACCGAGCTTTGCGTGACCTCGAGGAGAGCTTGCTTTGTGCCTGAGGTGGAGCTGGTGAGTGAGCTAGCAGGGCAAGTTCTGCCCCTGTGTAGACAATCTTTGTTGGGTCCTGGCACCCCAAGGGGCTTTAGCTGTTTGCCCAGAACTCACATAGCTACTGCTGGGGCAGTAGGACAGATGGCCTCTTCTAATACATGTCCCTGGTGTGTGAGCAAAGCTCTCGCTGGCTTTGCCAAAGACACTGGGCTGTGGACATCTCAAAACTGACGGATGGGTGAGTGGGTAGGGAAGAAAGTGGCACTGAGCGTTTGCCGAGGCTGTGGGCTGTGGGCAGGACTGCTGGAATCTTGCTTACAATTCCGGAAGCTCTGGCTTGCTTTTCCAGCACAGTACCCACAGGTCCATGGAGCTAAGGGGAACTTGACCGGTTTCCCAATCCTGAGCCTCTAGCACTGAGATTACTAGACCTGGGACACTCGGGTGTGAATTTGCAGCAGCCCAGGGCCAGGTGCTAAGCAAGCTGCTACTATTGACAGCTGTAGGCGAACACCAAACACCGATTGCCCTGCTTGGGTTGCGGGGTGGCGGGCTGGAGATGAGGGCTTCACAGGGAGTTAACGGGGCTCTTTCGCCTGAGGTCTGCAAACCTGGTCTTCTCAATTTGATACAGAATATCTTTTCCCTCCTTGAGGCCTGCTTTTGTTTCTACCCGTTGTGCCTCAGGCACCTTCACTTTTGCTTTCACTTTGCGGGGAGGGGGTTGGGAGGTGGGGGGAGTATTTTATATTCTCCTGCTATGGGTGCGTGTGAGTTCCTTGCTCTGAGGTCTTAGCGTCTTTGCTTACAGACTATTAACCTGAATGGGGAAAATAGACTAAAGAGAATGTTTACTTCGGGTTGTTTTGAATGGTGGACCTTACAAGATTAGGCATTCATTAAGGTCGCAAGATATTAGAGTCAAGTGTAAGAGCAAATAACATGCCAGGGGTAGTGGCTCACACCTTTAATGCCAGCACTGTGGAGCCAGAGGCAGGCAAACAGTCTTGAGTTTGAGGCCCGCAGACACAAAGAAACCCTGTGTCAAAACAAAAATCAGAAAGAAAAAGATACAAATAAATGCTCTGGGTCTCTGCAGGACATTCTTACAGGTGGCAGTCGGCTGGGACTCCACTCCCCACTCCCACCCCCACCCCCCAGAGCCCTTACCCGTTTGGGCCCCTTTAATTCCTGGCCTTAAGTAAGACACATCTGACACAAATTTTAATGCCAGTAATGGGAAGTACCAGATACATAAACTGAAAAAGTAGGCGGTCTCTTCTCAGCGCCTGTGAGCAGCTCCTGGGAGCAGCTCCTGCTGTGGCCTTTAAAGCTGCCTGGGCTGGTTTCTTGCAGGGTGAAGCTTAAGAGGTTGTTTCAGGGCCTGCATCTCCTAGCACTTCCCAGTTTCTTCCAAGTGTTGTCAGTAAGGAAAGCACCTCCAGGGATGCTCCCAGCAGTGGCAGAGCAGTGCTCTGGGTGTAGCCGAGACCACTCACTGTTGTAGGCTCAGGAGAACAAGAAGGGATTACACTCCGAGGCTTTGAAGGCGGTGTTCTGATGACCTGAGTGATTCTCCCCCTAGGTTTCCGGTTCCCATGGTTAACAGGGTGTGGTGGATAGTTTTGGGTTTTCACCTGGGATATTCTCTCCTGAGTCTGGCCTGGTTGCTATGGCCAGGGGGGTCTTCAGAGGTTGGAAGATATTGCTACCCAGCGCCCTTGCAGATGTCTGCCTGCTGTGCCATGAGCACTTTGGGGGGGGGGGGGGGGAAACGGGTTTTTTTTTTGTACAGCCTTGGTTGTCCTGGAACTAGCTCTGTAGGCCAGGTTAGCTTCAGACTCACAGAAATCTGACCCTTTTTTGTCTTGATGACCCTTGGGACTATGATCGCTTTTCTTCCCAATTAGATCCCCGCCTCCCTCCAATTCCCCGTCAGGATGGCTTTAGGCCTCTCCCCATTAAGGGTCAACCCTCTCTGTAACTGCCTTTCTGTATGACAGCTGCTGCTCTTTGCAGTCTTATATACTTAGTCTCGTGGCTGTATATAGTAAGATGGAACAGGGAATAGGAAGGGTACAAATAGCCAGATCCTGCTGGAAAAAGGGCAGAGTTGTCGGCAAGTGGACTGACCTGAGACACGTGCTGAATACATGTCGGGAGCCGCCTGGCCAGCGTGAAAAGACCCATGAACCTGATTCAGTTTGGTGACACTAGACTCGGGGCAAAGTCACAGTCGTGCCCACATAACTGGGAGTTGTCTCCCCAAAAGCCTGCTCATACGGGGACGGTGAGCAACTCTGTCAGCCAAGGCTGCTAATTCTAATTGTTTTTCTGAGATTTATGCAAGTGACTAATGCTAGAGAGTTTCTGAGTTGGTAGATAGATATGTCCCAAAAGGAGATAGAACGCAAACTCTGAACTTCTTAGAAGCTATATCCATGATTACCCTTGGCCCCCAGACTAGTATAAGTGCATAACATGTGTTGGTGACAGACAGTTGGCGAAAGGAAGCCTTCCTGCCTCTGTCTCTCCAGCTCTGTGAACTTGTGTGAACTACTGATCGCTGGAAACAATCTTGGGTTTTGTGATCACACAAGGCTGGAACAGAGAAGGCTCCTATCACACAGCATGTGCTCAGCGAATGCAGTGAGGCCGCCTATCAGCGCCTTTCCCGGAGCCTGTGTGGTTTACATAGAAAGTGACTCTTACGGCAAATCAAGCGTTTTTGACCAATAATGGCACTAAATATTTTGGATACCACTGGAGCTCTGGGGCACCTGGGCCTGACTTCCTCTGGGCAAGGATAAGACAGCAAGATTGGACTAAGAAAGAGTAAAAGAGGAAAGTGGGAGATGTCGAGGGGACTGAGTCACGGTTAGGTGGTCCAGCTGCTTCCATGGTCTGTACTGGCTTCTGATGGTTGACAAGCTGAGGATGCCCATCAAGATGGATGAGGGAGTATGGGCAGGAAAAGGGCAATCCTGACCTAAGACCTCTCTGTTGGACCCTGCTGTTAAGGTCGAAGTCTGGCATTACTGGATAGCCCCTGAGCTTGGTGCTAAAATGATGGACTGCTGAGAAGAAACTGGTTCAGGGTGCACCTGGGTTTCCTGGAAATACCCTCCATGCTAATGAGATGGCTTGATACCTTAGCTTTCAACCAATGGTCATTTTTCCGTACCTGGAGTTCCCCCCTCCCTCACCCCCATAGGATACGTCATTCCCCCCCTCAGCATAGCACTGTGCTGCTATATGCAAATGAACTATCCCTGACACTCCTAACCCTAACCCCATTGAATCAAACACTCCCCCAAAACCTCTCCTACTGCCCAAGGCTTTTTTTTTTTTTTTTTTTTAGATTTAAGTATACAGTGTTTCACCTGCATGTACACTTGCAGGCCAGAAGAGGGCACCAGATCTCATTATAGATGGTTGTGAGCCACCATGTGGTTGCTGGGAATTGAACTCAGGACCTTTGGAAGAGCAGACAGTGCTCTTAACTGCCGAGCCATCTCTCCAGCCCCCACTTCCCAAGGCTTATAATGTTCCTGATACACAAAATAAATTCTTTCACCCCATTCCTCCACCATGACCATCTGAGATCTGTCATTTATTCTGGGGAATGAAGGACTCCCCTTCTCCCCCAAAGAATTGGCCGCCGAAATCCACTTGACCACCGCAAGCCACTGGAGCCATGGAGGAGCCATTGGACCCACATTCATTGTAGATTAGAGAAACTAATAAGTTATCTCCATCGACAAAATAAGCCGACTCAAGCTGAATTAAAGTATGAAGACAGGTTTATTGGGGGCAGTTCTTAGGCAGGTTCGCCAGTCCCAAGGAACAGGGCCAGGGAAATCACCATGCAGGCAGGGATCAGGGGTCATAGAAAGAGAGAGTGGATAGAGAGAGAGACAGAGAGAGACAGAGAGAGACAGAGAGAGACAGAGAGAGACAGAGAGGAGAGAGAGCACAAAATGTCTGGATTATATGAGGAAGAGTCTTTTGTGGAAAGGAAGCCCATCACCCTGGGTGGGCCAGCCATACCCAGTAACGGGTTAGGGACTGAGGAATGCTGGGAGAACCGGGAGGCCAGGTCTGCTTTGATGGTTAAATGGGCACCTCAGCCACTTGTCCCAGCATCCCAGCCTTTTGTTAATAATAGATAAGGGAGAAAATAATCATCTATGACCTCTTCCTGCTGACACTGGGGAGCGAGGGAAGAGCAGTCACAAGTTACCCGGGGAAGCAGGCTCTGGAGTCCAGCATCCGGGTGCAGGTCTAGTTTAATGTATACCCACATCATCAGCTAAGGACACACCGTGACATCATCCAGTGAGCCTGAATGGCACGGAATCTGCGTCCTGTGAGGGTCTACACCAGGAACAGCACATTCTGGCAGTGTGTCTGTGGACAAAGGGCCCTGGGCATGGCACCATTTTGTGGGTCTCCAGTGTGGCAGGACCCCATTATGTGTCTAGTTCACTAGAGACTCAGGTCTGCTCAAGCAGCCGTGGGAACCGTTTGTGCTTCTCACATTCCATCTCTTAGAAACACCACCTGGACAGAGACTGCTCCCACAGTTATGAGACCCAAAAAGCCAGAATGTTGGCCAAGTCCAGGAAGAGCAGGCTACATCACTTGCTGTCCAGGCTCTGCAGGACCACTTGTGGCTAGGGCTATGAATGCCAAGTAGAAGAAGCTTGTGAGGCTGGACCAGACCACCTGGGGCTAGCTACTTGAAGCTGTCCTGGATGCAGGTTTTAAAGAAGCATCTGGACTTGGCAGGATATGCTGGAATAGACACACACACACACACACACACACACACACACACACACGTATATATGTTAGGGGCAGAAGATAAGTAGATTAGACAGAAATTTTTTTCTTGGGTGTACATTTGACACTTCTGGCCCATGGTCTTGGCAGTGGGGGGGGGTTCTAATACCAGGGAAAGGGGAGGGGCCCCACCCTCAGGACTGCCAGGTGGAGGGGAGGGGGAGGGGGGAGGGGGGAGGGGTCCCACCCTCAGGACTGCCAGGTGGAGTAGCAGGCTGGGACTGACAGTACTTATCTGGAGTCCATTTGACCTGTGAGAGGTGAATCCAAGTGGATTCCCTGAAGCTTACAAAATCCTTTTAAGTTTACAAAAAAGAGATACATTTTAGACAAGTTAGTGTTACCACTGCTGTAATCTATACTGAAATCCATATTGTAGAAAGAGCAGCAGACTCATGCTTTTGAGTCATAGTAAAAGCTACAGTAAAATGATCTTACTTAAAAGTAGTAACACTCCATCCTCTATCCAGAAATATACATTTCACAATGAGAAACACTTTTAAGTCTATAATAAAGGAAATTTAAAATCTTGGGCTATGATATTACTGGTCCATGTAATGGGATACTTTACCCAGAGTTAGTGTAATAATTTATCAGAGCTCCATTAACTAATGTTAAAGCTCTGCACTTTGAGGTCTTAGTACAGCAGTAACAGAGTAAGGGGAAGGAATCTGAAGCATTTTCATCCCTTTTATATGCCTTAAATCACTCTCTTAGATCCTAAAACACTTAGATTCTCACAACTTAACCTTCTGTATCCTCAGACCTTACATAACCTTTACACTTTTTTCCTATCCAAGTGCTCATCCACCAGGAGACACAAATGACAGATTACTGGGAGCAGTCACTTGTTTTTTTCGTTTGTTTGTTTGGTTTGGTTTGGTTTTGGTTTGGTTTTTTTGTTTGTTTTTTGGGAGCAGTCACTTGTAAAGCGAATTTCTCTAGATAAAGGAATAACAAAAGTTTCTTCTTTCACAAATCTGGTCTTCAAAACCAACAGAGACCTGAAAAGGATAAATTTTACCTGACTAAGCAGGAACAGCTTCCAAGTCTATTAAAAATGGCAGCCGCTTATCAGCTACCTGGTCCCCAGGTTCTTCTGCGATGGGTGGGGCATCTTCTTCAGCTGCCAGGACCTGTCAGACTTTCCTGTGAAGAAGGAACTTGGGAAGACAGTCCGATCTGTGTCTAGGCTAAGTAGGGCAGTCAGTTTTCCAGTGTCCTGCCTGTCCACGGTTTGGACAGTGCTGCTGTCAACAGTCGAGGCAAAGGCCGTCTTTTGACCAGCGTCAGTTTTGCCACCTTTGAAGGAAGCTTCAGGTATAGGATCTTCTGTGCCACCCACTTCAGAGGAGGAGACTAGGGGTGCTGTCAGGAGCTGGCATGTCTCTCATGAAGTACTTTTTTATTAAACACTTTAAATGCCACAGTCTACAGATCTCTGAAGTGCCTGAAGACCATAGACAAACTTTGCTTGTTTCTAGTTATTTGTCCTAGGCTTAACCTTGATGACATGGGCAGGAGGCTAACGAAGGCCATCCCTGTTAGGTTTGAGCCTTCACAGTTTTGAATTGAAGCTCTTCCAGTATCAGAGCTTTTAATCATGGATACAGTTCATAAGGAGACTGGCAACTTTGTTAATCCTACTGTATTATATTGTTTTAGGCCACTGTAGTTTTCTGTATGGCTTAGTTTATGCAAACAGCTAAAGCTTAAAAGACAGAGAAGTTACGTAAACATTACCTTTAAAAAGTCTATAACAATAATGTTAGCAAAAACAAGGCTAAAAATATTTTTTATTTATTCATTAATGTATGAATGCTCTGTCTGCACGTACCACCTGCATGCCAGAAGAGGGCATCAAATCCTTTTTTATAGATGGTCATGAGCCACCATGTGGTTGCTAAGAATTGAACTCAGGACCTCTGGAAGAGTAGACAGTGCCCATGACCCAATAAATAAGGCCCACCTAGATCATTCTATGCTGCTTATAAGGAAAACAGATACTTTGGGTCCAGCCACTTGTCACCAGATTCAACAGCTGGTCTCCTGTTCATTGTAAGCCACTGGGTTCAGTTTTACAGAGTTTTATTCCAGACAGTTTGTGTAAATCGCCGTGTGCTGTTTGAGCACACTAAGAGACTGGCTCTGGGAATGGGATTTGGCCCTTCTACTTCAGACACAACCATGTTTTCCTCAAAATATACTCCAGGCTCCCTTTCCTGAGGCAGGATAGCCATCTGATACTGTGACAAGGACAAAAAATGACACAACAATGATTTTATTGTTTGTTTATTTTTGTGTTTTGAGACAAGGTTTCTCTGTGTAGCCTTGAAGGTCCTGGACTCATTTTGTGGACCAGGCTGGCCTCAAACTCACAGAGATCTGCCTGCCTCGGCCTCCCAGAGTGCTGGGACTATAGGCATGCGCCACCATGAGCAGCCAACAGAATGAAGATTAAAGGCGCTATTTTTCTCATTATATATGTTACTTATGCTTATTCAAAACTAAAAGCATGGCTATGGTAAATATCGCCATGTATTGCGTGAAGACTGTCTTGTCTTTTTTTATAAGGTTTACCTGAGAGCTTACCAACCCCCGTTGTTCAACAGGATATATAAAGGTGACACTATACGTGTAGCTTAGATTCAACTTTTTTTTTACTAAAGTGGTGACATTCAGCACTGTCTTCCAAACCAGAACCTTGCCACCCTCATGACATCAGCTGAGCTGCTTGCAGGAGATTGTCACACCGCCTAGGTTTGCTGTGTTAGTATCACTATGTCTCATAAGATGGCTGGATATTTTTCTGTAATACACAACATTATTTTCTATGCCTGCCCTTTCTCTTAGTAAAAATGCAGAGACGTGTTATATTTATTAACAGCTTCAGGCACTATAGCCGGGCAGACACTCAGCTGTTCTAACCTGACTATACTGGCCTGGCTGCTTCCCAAACAAGGGGCTCACTGTCTGCCATCCTAGTCTCATTCTGGCACCTCCTTATTCATCTGTGTCTCTGTGATGACCCTGCCTCTCTCTCTGTCTCTCTCTGTCTCTCTCTGTCTCTCTCTGTCTCTCTCTGTCTCTGTCTCTCTCTGTCTCTCTCTGTCTCTCTCTCTCTCTCTCTCTCTCTCTCTCTCTCTCTCTCTCTCTCTCTCTCTCTCTGTCTCTCTCTCTCTCTCTCTCTCTCTCTCTCTCTCTCTCTCTCTCTCTCTCTCTCTCTCTCTCTCTCTCTCTCTCTCTCTCTCTCTCTCTCTCTCTCTCTCATCCCTACCTGGGAACCCCTCACTGGGATGAGAAGTTCTGCCTTAACTTTCTAGGCCAGCTATTGGCCAGTCAGCTCTTTATTTGACCAATCAGAAGGTGATGGAGACCAGTGTTTACAAAATCCTAAGACAGAGGGTGCTTGACGATGATTACAGTGCCGAAGTCCAGACCTCTGGGTACGGAAACCAGCCTGAGAATACGCAGTGCGCAAAAAACATCCTCCAACATTTCTCTAGAGTAGAAAAGAAAGCAAGAAAACTTAAGCATGTTACAAAGATCTGATAAATTACAAACGGTCTATAAAAGGTCAAAGTTCAATACACCAATGCCGAGCCTGTCCTTGAAGAAATGGAGTTACTGGTGTACACTCCATGCAATTACAAGGGCTGGCTTAAAGAAGGAATGTGTGTGTCTAGTCAGAGTTTTAAGTTTCTGGTTTTGTCCCTTTTCCTGTGGTGCATCTAAGGAGGATTCTCTCTCTGGGATCTGAGTCTCACCTCAACTTTCTAGCTATATGGGTCTGTTGGAGCTCCCTAAAGAAGCAGAACTGATGATAAGAATATACATAGACAAACGTGTGCACATGTGTTTGTGCGTGTGTATGCACATGTGTGTGCACGTGTGTGTGTGTCTGTGCATGCACGCACTCAAGTGTGTGTATGGGACTATTATAGTAGGCTGTGATCCAGGTAGTCTAGCAGTGGCTATTGCCCAGTAAAAACAAAGTTGTTCAGTCCACAAGGCTGAGTGTTTCAGTCCATGTTAGAATCAGGGAGAAGAAGGTTCTATGCAAGCAGAAGAATGCCTCACCGTCAGAGTAGATGAACTTGGCAGCAAGAGTGAAGGCAAGCAGGCAAAAGCGCGTCGTGTCCTCCTCCTAGTCCTTCTGTGTGAGTGGCCATGTGTTGTAGAAGGCATGGCCTTGACCTAGGGAGGGTCTTCCCACCTCAAACGGTCCAATCAAGAAAAGTTCCGTGCAGATGTGTGTACCCAGTTCCTGGGTTTTAGCTGATTCCATTTGTAATCAATTTGAAAGCCAAGCTTAGTCGTCACAAAGGGAACACAGGGTCTCTTGAAAGGTGCGTCTTGAGTTCTGAGTGGGCCCAGTGGAGGGCCTCAGCCATTCGTGAAGATGTGGGACTGCTGCCCACCGCACGGCCCTGGAGCCCGCCTTACCAGACTCCTCCTCTCCCCAGCTGGCACCAGTCCAGACTGCTCCCCTCTCAACACAGCGAAGCAGCGAAGCAGCGAGGGTTGTCACAGCCCTTCCCCTGACAGCAGATGGTGTCTGGGTGGGATCAGGGTAGTGCTGAAGGCTGGAGGAACACAGGCAGGCAAAGAAGTCAAAGCTGGCTTCCCAAGATGGCAGCTTCCTGTTCTCAGAAAACATTGTGGGGAAGAACGCAGGAGGAGATGAGGGCAGGTACCTAAACAGGACCAGAGGGAGAAAGGGAGGACCCAGGGGCCCTATAAAACACACAAGCCAAGAAAACTACTAGCCATAGGGCCCCAGACAACCTGAAGGTTTGAAGCTGTTCTTTTCCCTTTCTTTGCAATTGGGTCGTCATTATCTTCATGGAAGTTCAGTCCTTTGTCTGTCCTGGGAAACTAGCTCAGCGTCCCATAGACAACCATCCATACCCCTATGACACAGGCGACCCGTGTGTACCATGGGAGGCGTTTTGTGACTGTTAGGGTCTGTGTATGCCTGTGCTTCTGTGTTTTCCTTAATGCCAAGGAACCAGTTCCCGCTATAAGCCACCCTCAATCCCTGCTGCTGTTGAGTCAGGCGTTTGCTTTTTATGTCTTCCTCTCCTCGAGGTTTCTCAGGCTCCCCAGCCAAGGAGCCAAGAGCTGAGAAGCTATAAAGAGGACCCCGGGGTGGCCTTGGGTCATCCCTCCAGGCAGCAGATGTTGTGGGCAGCCTTGCGCCCTGCCTGCCTCTGTACATGTGTGTCTGACCGGGGAGTGTTCAGAGCTCCACTCATACGCCACTCCTTAGGAATCTGTGGATTTGAATGTTTTCTGAGTGACTGTTACCAAATTGAAGTTTTAGACTGGAGTTGCTTGTTTAAAACAGATACAAAGAAACCCTCTTTTAAAGGAGGATGTGGTATGAAGCTCTCTGTGTACTGGGGGATCCAATTAGTTTACCTGCCCCTGTATTTGCTGAACCTCTAAGCTCTCTGAAAGTAATCAGCCTGAAGGAACATTCCTTTAAAAAAAAAGATATATTATTTATTTATGTTATGTATGAGTGCTTTATCTACATGTACACCTGCAGGCCAGAAGAGGGCATCAGATCACATTACAGATGGCTGTTGAGCCACCATGTAGTTGCTGGGAATTGAACTCAGGACCTCTGGAAGAGCAAGTGGCGCTCTTAACCACTGAGCCATCTCTCCAGCCCCCTGCATGAACATTCTATAGCTATAGAGCATCTGAAATCCCTTTACGTAGGCAAACCCTCCAGGGCAGGAAGCAGGTTTGTTGGTTTTCCACCCCACCTCACACAGATTCCATCAGAGCTGTAGGAAGACAGACAGAAGCCCTCAGGAGGGATGTGCAAAGTCAGTAGCAACTTGGTGGTCCAGCCTTTCGTCAGCCCATACATGCTGAAGGAGAAGCCGGGGGCTAGTGAGATGATCCAGTGCGTAAAAGCACTTGCCGCACAAGCTCGGTGACCTGCGTTCAACTCCCAGAACCCACAAAAGGGTAGGAAGAGAGTACCAGCTCCCCAAAGTTGCCCCCTGACTTCCCCAACCTCCCCAACACAAGAGGGTAGATGGCAGCTCTGGCAGAAGCTGGGCCGGCAGAGCCATGGAGAGTGACAACAGGAGCTGGGGACGGTGGCAGTGTGCCTCTCAGGACGGAAGTATTCAAAGGTTTGAACAACTAACATGGCTGCAGGTCATCCATGGATGAGTGAACAGAAAAATGAATGGATGGAGAGAGCTGGATGGGTGAACTGGTGGATAGGAGGTTGGATTGATACGGTGGATGGAAGATAGATGGTGAGAGAGATGACAGAGGGATGGACGTGTAGAAGGCAAAAGAAATGAGCAGGAAAAAAAAGCAGATTGGAGTGGAAGGTCTGAGGGTGACTTGGGTGGGTGGGAGGAGGACTGGGTGGGGACAGGCGGGTGGGGCGGGGTGAGGCCGTCTGTGCGCGCTGACCCGGTGCTCTGGCCTCCCACAGGGAGTTTCCTGGTCCCCTACGTCATCATGCTCATCGTGGAGGGGATGCCACTCCTGTACATGGAGCTGGCCGTGGGGCAGCGCATGCGGCAGGGCAGCATCGGCGCCTGGAGGACCATCAGCCCCTACCTCAGCGGTGTCGGTAGGTGGGACCCTTTCCTGTGCCCCTGACAGACGCGTGTTCCTGGGCATCGCAGGCGTGCAGGCTGCTGTCCATGAGCAGGACCTGTGACTGGGTGGACTGACAGCGCAGGGAGGGAGGGCCGCCATGGAACTTGGGCAGAGAGGGCCCTGGATTCCGACTCCCACATGCAGCCCCCAGGGAAGCTCCCGCCTCAGGGCATCTCCTCTCTGGACTTAGCTTGAGACCCTGTGAATGGTTGGACATACTTTGTGGTGCAGGAATGTCCATCCAGCCCAGCCACCTTACCTTTTGTGGATGCTTAATGTGTGCCTGATGCTGAACATGGCACTCAAGTGTGTGAGCGCACCCCATCTTCACCACACCACTTGGGGGCCTTGCGACATCGACACCACGAGTGTTGCCAGAGTTTGGAAACCAAGGCACCTACGCACACCAGGTGGCTTCAGTTCCCAGCATACCTTTCCAGAGTGACCTCCACACGCTCTCCTCTGATACCTCCAGGAAGACATGGATCACCTCTGTAAAAGTCCGGGATCCAAGGCCATCAATGGCTATAGTGATTCCCCAACCCCAGAAGGGGAGCAACTGTTCAGGAGCAAGGAGGGGTCAGTCCTTTAGCATAGGAAAGAAAACAGCTGGGACCCTAAGGGCCACCGACACCAACTTACTGGCCAGTTTCCCAGTGGTGGTGATGCTGATGTACTTACTCCCACCAAGATCAAAGGCAGCAGCTTGAAAAATGGTCCAGGGTACCCATGGGATAGAGGAGCTGGGACAGTGCCGCTAGAGGCCAGCATCAGGCCACTTCAGAGCAACCTGGCTGCACACATGCCCTCTGTCTACAGAACTACCCTAGGCCCTTCACAAGTCTGACCAAGGCAATGGAGCTGGTCTCCCACCCTTCGTGCCTCTGCTAAACTCCATACCTCCTAGTAACAGGAGGATGGGCCTGTCCCCAGTGACTCAACCTAGTGTAAAGGGAACTAACTGTCATATCGGGCAAGGAGTGACACTTCTCTCATGAGGTTTAAATCCTGGTTCTGCCGGGTGGTCTTTGTCTCAGTTTTCTCTTCTGTGAAATGGGAAAAATACTGTTGTGGAAATCAAAGATGCATTGTGGTGGTTTGGATGAAAATGGCCCCCATAGGCTCAGAGGAGACACTGTTTGAATGGATTAGGAAGTTTGGCATTGTTGGAGATAGAGTGTTGTTGGTGGCTGGCTTTTGAGTTTCAAAAACCCAAGGTAGTCCCAGTGTCTGTCTTCCTGGTGTCTTCAGCGCCATCTCTCAGTTACCGTGTCTGCCTGCACGCTGCCATGCTTCCTGCCTTGATGACACGGACTAACCCTCTAAACTGCACACAAGCCCCAGTTAAACGGTTTCTTTTATAAGAGTCGCTGTGGTCATGGTGTCTCTTCATGGCAACAGAACACTAAGACACACACACACGCACACGCACACGCGCACGCGCACACGCACACGCACACGCGCACACACACACACACACACACACATATCAAGCACAGAACCCAGGATCTAGCACTTAGATGTCAAAAAAAAAAAAAAAGTGTGAGACGTTGGGGGAAGAAGCTCTGGAGACAATCCACAGGTGCGAGGTCATGTTTAGAATAAACTTGGAGGGGAAGCTCTCCTGCCCTGGGTGGCCCCATCACGTCTGCCCCAGGGATGCTCACACCTTGGGCTACCTATACCTGCTCCTCAGCATGGCCTTCTTGTCCTTTCAGGCATTGCTAGCTTGGTGGTCTCCTTCTTGGTGTCTGTGTACTACAATGTCATCAACACCTGGGCTCTATGGTATTTCTTCCACTCATTCCAGGTGAGCAGAGGCCCGCTAGGTGAGCCAGAGGACGGACAACAGCGGGAGAGGATGCGGGCCTTCCCTCTGGGAGGAGTGGGAGAGTCTGTGGTTATGACATGAAGTGAGCGTGGCGGGGAAAGGCACACACTTCCAGTCATCCATTGGACTTTGTTTCTGATGCTCTAAAGGGAGAAACACTGCTCTAGAAAATAGGAAGTGGAGGCAGTTGGTAATTGCCTGTGGGAGCATCCAGGTCAGAGCTGCACACCAGCTCTCACATCCACTAGAAGGCCCGCTTGGAGCCAGGGTTTCAGTGGATTGAGTACCCTGGAGTGCAGACCTGGCTCCCTGACGTTAGGTAAAGCAGCCTTGGCCCACTAGAGAATGCCACTGGGCCCCAGGCTGTTCCCTGCAAAATGTGGCCTTGAAGCCATGCGCTTTCTCAGGTTTGCCTCTATTAGTGGCAGCTTTTTGTCCTATAAATCTGATCTCATAGAATCAGACCCTGCTCAACAAGGCGTCTACCTTAGCAGGGGCTTACTCCCATACCGCCCACAACTTTGATCAGATTTAGGTCTTTTCCTCAGTGTCCGTCAGTACTGCTGAGCAGCTGGTCTGGAGTTCCGATCATTGTCAGGCATCACTTTAGTTAATTTCTTCTTGGGTGCCAAAGAACCCCGCTCAAATCACCTAAAGCAGAAAGAAGAGAGGTTCAGGCCAAAGCTCAGAGTCCAACTGTGGAACTAGTCACTAGTGCCAGGCTCTCTGGCCCAGGGGCCTCAACAGCGTCAAGTCACTGGACCTCCCCCCCTCCTTGCGCCACACCCAGCAACCATGAGATGGAACATTTATCTGTCTATGTACCTTTTTTTTCCTCCTTTGAGACAGGCTTTCTCTGTGTAGCCCTGGCTGTCCTGGACTCACTTTGTAGACCAGGCTGGCCTCGAACTCACAGAGATCCGCCTGCCTCTGCCTCCCAGGCTGCGCCACCACGCCCGGCTCCGTCTATACTCTTAAGGTTGTCCTAATGAGTTGGCTTATGGACGGTGAAAGTAGACTGACTGTTGCTTTCTCTGGCTTATTCAAGTTTTTTGTTTTGTTTTTAGTTTAAAAAGTTGTCTATGAATGTTTTGTCTGCATGTATATCTGTGTACTACATTCAAACAGCGCCCATGGAGGTCAGAAAAGGGTGTCAGATCTCCTGGCACTGGAATTACAAACGGTTGTGAGTGCCATGTGGGTGCTGGGAATTGAACTTAGGTCATCGAGAAAAACAACCAGCACTTCCGACGGCTGAGCCATCTCTCCAGCGCCGTCACTAACAAGTTCTGACCGTCCCAACAATGCTGCGGGAGCTTGGAGTATAAGCTCCTAGTTTGGCTGCCGACCTGATGCTGGGCAGAGTTCTCCTGTTGTAGATGGTCTGGTCACTGTCGAGATACTGTCAAAGAGTCTCCTAGACCCATAAGGCAGTGCAGTGGCCCTCAGAAACCA
>CAJRSG010018969.1:0-13349 GCA_907169655.1 Acomys percivali
TTGGACCTATAGTCAGGTGATTGGGATAAGGGTCTGACATGTGTGGTTCTCAGATCTGGCAGGTCTCTTCAAGATGGCTATTAGTACTGTGAAAAATAGGCTGGTGTGTTTCTCAGAATTCCAGGAGTATTCAGAAGGCCAGAGCATAGAACTGTTTCTTCATGCAACTTGGATACCATTGTTTCTCTAGGGGACATGAGAGATTGCTGGCATTTTGGGGTAGGCTCCACTGAGCAGCCAACTGCATGCTCTGCACTCACTGAGCTCCTGATTCTCAGACTCTATGCTTGCTGGAGGCCTCCATTTTGGAACGATACCCTGTCTACTCCTATTGTCCAGCAGATATTAACATTAAGAAAATTAGAACTGCAGGCCAGACGCTCAAACCATGTCCCTGGTTCCCAGAAAATGTTTTTGCTATCTGCAGCCATGTGTTTTTGTAACCCAGGTTTGGGTAGGCTGGAAGGTATTGGGTGACTAAAACCTGGGACAGTGTGCCTCTTGAACCTGGGTATCAGCCATATGGGGCTTGGTTGATGTGCCCACAGTTCCTAGGATGCCTCCTCTTATCCAGGAAATACAAGCAAGGCTGTTTCAGAGTCCACAACTTGGCTACACACTTGGTCCACTCTCTCTCCGTCCCTGCTACTCACACACCATGCATGCCTTGTAGCAACATCTTTGAGTGCTACTTTTTAAATATTTGTCAAAAATATTTCTTCTTTTATATTTACCTTTTGTTCCCTTCTAGTTGAGAAACTACTCCACATTTCTCCCATTATATTA
This sequence comes from Acomys percivali, assembly GCA_907169655.1. Lineage (NCBI taxonomy): Eukaryota > Metazoa > Chordata > Mammalia > Rodentia > Muridae > Acomys > Acomys percivali. Next base: position 787 of record CAJRSG010018969.1, read on the forward strand.
CATTTCATCTGCAGTCTGGATTTTCTAAAGAATAGTGTTCATATATATGAAACAATATACAAAGATAAAAAAGAAGAACACATACAGAGGACTTTTTATGTACTTGTAAGTACACATATCCATATATCTGCACACACACAAACACACACACACACCAGAAACATGAAGACATAGAAGCAAATTCTAAGTAAAACATGTTTTTAACATGAGAATGAGAGTAGGGACCATAGAATGTTACCTGAGTGACGCTGGAGGGAAGAAGCAATGGTAAATGTAATGAATTTTCACTTCAATAAAAATTTATTTTAAGTTATGCTTGACTGTTCAAATGTCAGGTCTGGAACTTCATATTTTAATTTAAAATAAAGATATATATATATAGTACTGTGGATTCAAATTTGATTTTAGGGACATAAAGATGTTTAACTTATTAAGAATTCGTTGGTTTCTAAAGATCTTATTAATCTTAGTGAATATTCCTTAATGTTTTTGAAAATTTTGAAACCATTTTTTTTTCATGTACTGGGCATAGATTTTACATGGTACACTAAAATTTTTATCATGTTTTCTCTTGTGATCTTATTAATATTCTCTTTGATTTTAAAATCATTGATAAATTTTGCATTCAGAGGAAAAACTGAAATAAGTTCTGCAGTTGCTCATTTCGGTCATTAATTTGTTCATGTATTTAGGATAATGATTGGTGTCCATATAGTTAATTGAGTGTCACAGGGAAGAGTATGTTTCTATTCATGTGTGATAGTTACAACAATTTTGTTTGACATTATCTGTTCCAATTAATACTTTATTTGCGTTGTTTTGTTTTGTTTTGTTTTTGTTTGTTTGTTTCATGCAAAGGCACAAGGTTTACTGCTGACGCACGTCACAGGGCCTTGACATTCACTCGGGAGGGAGGGAGGAGGCGAACCCCGAGTCACTGTTACAGACTTTTTAATAAATTATTTGTATTATTTCTCGATTGTTAGCCTTTCTTCTGTTTCCTCCCACTCTTCCCTCCCTCCCACTTCCCCCCTTCTCCCCTCCCCTATGTCTGTGATTGAGGGAGACATCCTCCCCCTATATATGCTCTTAGGATATCGAGTCTCTTCTTGGTAACTTGCTATCCCTCCTCTGAGTGCCGTCAGGCCACCCCATCCAGGGGACATTGTCAGAAAAGGGGCACCAGAGTTCGTGTGAGAGTCAGATCTCACTCTTCACTCAACGGTGGAAAATATCATGTTCGTCCGCTAGGTCTTGGTAGGGGTTCGAAGTTTACTGCCTATAATCTCCTTGGCTAGTGCCTTAGTTTGAGGAGGAACCCAGGACCCGCATCTGCCTGTCATAAAGTTCTTCTTGTAGGTTTCCAGGACCCTGTGGATCCTAATATTTCCCCATTCTTCCATACTACTCTCGCTTAAAGTCTCAATAGGATGACCTCTCCTCTGACCCACTTTCCTGGTAAGTAAATTTTTTCATGGTACGTGTCCCTTGGACTAGTGTTTTGATATAAGTGAGTATATACCGTTTGTCTCTTTTTGCTTCTGGGTGAACTCACTCATTATGATAATTTCTAGATCAATCCATTTGTCCACAAATTTGGAATTCCTTGTTTTTAATAGCTGAGTAGTATTCCATAGTTTGAATGTACCACTGTTTCTTAGTCCATTCTTCTACTGAGGGACACTTAGGCTGTTTCCATGTTCTGGCTATTATGTATAAAGCAGCTATAAACATGGTTGAGCATATGTCCCTGTTGTGTGGTAGTGCATCTTCTGGGTATATTCCAAGGAGTAGAATAGCTGGGTCTTGAGGAAGCCCTATTCCCATTATTCTGAGAAAGTGCCAGATAGATTTCCATAGTGGTTGTACTAGGTTGCATTCCCACCCGCAATGAAGGAGTGTTCCTCTCCCTCCACATCCTTTCCAGCATGTGGTGTCGCTTGAGTTTTTTATCTTAGCCATTCTGATGGGTATAAGATGGAATCTCAGTGTCATTTTGATTTGCATTTCTCTGAAGACTAACGAGGACGAGCATTTCTCTAAGTGTTTCTTGGCCATTTGATATGCCTCTGTTGAGAATTCTCTGTTATGTTCCAAGCCCCATTTCACAATTGGGTTGTATGGTTTTGTGGTGTTTAATTTCTTGAGTTCTTTATATATTTTGGATATTAAACCTTTGTCAGATGAAGAGTTGGTGAAGATCTTTTCCCATTCTGTAGGCTGTCGCTTTTTTCCCTTGAATGTGTCTCCAGACTTACAGAAGCTTCGCAGCCTCATGAGGTCCCATTTATTAATTGTTGACATTAAAGCCCAGGCTGTTGATGTACTGTTCAGGAAGTTGTTTCCTGTACCTATGTGTCCCAGGCTCTTCCCCACTTTTTCCTCTAACTGAATTAATGTCTCTGGTTTTAAGTTGAGATATTTAATCCACTTGGACTTGAGTTTTGTGCATGGTGACAAACAAGGGTCTAATTGCATTTTTCTACATGTAGACATCCAGTTAGACCAGCACCATTTGTTGAAGATGCTATTATTTTTCCATTGAATAGATTTGGCTTCTTTGTCAAAAATCAAGTGAGCCAATGTGTGTGGATTCATCTCTGGGTCTTCGATTCGATTACATTGATCAACCAGCCTATTGCTTTTCCAGTACCATGCTGTTTTAATTACTTTTGCTCTATACTACAGCTTGAGATCAGGTATGGAGATTCCTCCAGAGGATATTTTATTGTACTGGATTGTTTTTGCTATTCAGGTTTTTTTGTTTTTCAATATGAATTTGAGAATTGATCTTTCAATATCTTCAAAATATTTTGTAGGTATCTTGATAGGGATTGCGTTCAATCTGTAAGTTGCTTTCAGTAAGATGGCCATTTTAACTATGTTGATTCTCCCAATCCATGAACAAGGAAAGTCGCTCCAACTTCTGATGTCATCTTCAATCTCTTTCTTCAGTGGTTTGAAGTTTTATTCGAATAAGTCCTTCACTTGCTTGGTTAGAGTTACTCCTAGATATTTTATATTGTTTGTGGCTATCTTGAAGGGAGTAGTTTTCCTAATTTCTTCCTCTGCCTGTTTGTCATTTGTATACAAGAAAGCTACTGACTGTTTTGAGTTTTTTTTGTATCCTGCCAATTTGCTGAAGGTGTTTATCGCTGTAGGAGTTCTTTGATGGAATTTAGGTGGTTACTTATATACACTATCATATCATCTGCAATAGGGATAATTTGACTTCTTCCTTTTTCATTTGGATCCCGTTGATCTCCTTTTGTTATCTTATTGCTTTGGCTAGAACTTCAGGAACTGTATTGAAGAGATATGGGGAAAGTGTTCAGCCTTGTCTGGTACCCGATTTTAGAGGGATTTCCTTGAGTATCTCTCCATTTAATTTAATGTTGGCTCTTGGTTTGCTGTATATAGCCTTTTTTTTAATAAATTAATTTATTTATTAATTTATTCATATTACATCTCAATTGTTAGCCCATCCCTTGTATCCTCCCTTTATTTCTTCCCTCCCGTTTCCCCCTCTATTCCCTTCCCCTATGTCTGTGACTGAGAGGGACCTCCTCCCACTGTATATGCTCCTAGGGTATCAAGTCTCTTCTTGGTGACTTATTATCTTTCCTCTGAGTGCCACCAGGCCTCCCCATCCAAGGGACATGGTCCGATATGGGGCACCAGAGTTTGTGTGAAAGTCAGATCCCCTTCTCCACTTAACGGTGGAGAATGTCCTGTCCATCGGCTAGACTGGGTAGGGGTTCGAAGTTTACTGCTATATTTTCCTTGGCTGGTGCCATAGTTTGAGGAGGACTAGAGGGCCCAGACCCGCCTGTATTTTTCCAAGACCCACTGGATCCTTCTATTTCCTCATTCTTCCAGGCTTCTCACCCCTAAAGTCTCAATAGGATTTTCTCCCCTCTGACCCACTTTCTTGGTAGGTAAAGTTTATCATGGGGGCGTACCCCTTGGCCTAGTGTCTCGATATAAGTGAGTATATACCATTTGACTCTTTTTGCTTCTGGGTGAACTCACTCATTATGATAATTTCTAGTTCAATCCATTTGTCCACAAATTTCAGAAATTCCTTGTTTTTAATAGCTGAGTAGTATTCCATAGTGTAAATATACCACAGTTTCTTTATCCATTCTTCTACTGATGGACACGTAGGTTGTTTCCAGGTTCTGGCTATTATGAATAAGGCAGCTATGAACATGGTTGAGCATATGTCCCTGTTGTGTGGTAGTGCATCCTCTGGGTATATTAAAAGGAGTGGAATAGCTGGGTCTTGAGGAAGCCCTATTCCCATCTTTCTGAGAGAGCGCCAGATAGATTTCCAAAGTGGTTGTACTAGTTTGCATTCCCACCAGCAATGAAGGAGTGTTCCTCTCTCTCCACATCCTCGCCAGCATGTGGTGTCAGTTGAATTATTGATCTTAACCATTCTGATGGGTGTAAGATGGAATCTCAGTGTTGTTTTGATTTGCATTTCTCTGATGACTAAGGAGGTCGAGTATTTCTTTAAGTGTTTCTCCACCATTTGATATTCCTCTATTGAGAATTCTCTGTTTAGTTCTGAGCCCCATTTCTCTATTGGGTTATTTGGTTTGGTAGTGTTTAATTTCTTGAGTTCTTTATATATTTTGGATATTAGACCTTTGTCAGATGAAGGGTTGGTGAAGATCTTTTCCCAGTCTGTAGGCTGTCGCTTTGTTCTCTTGACAGTGTCACCTGCCTTACAGAAGCTTCTCAGCCTCATGAGGTCCCATTTATTAATTGTTGATGCTAAGGCCTGGGCTGTTGGTGTTCTATTCAGGAAGTTGTCTCCTGTACCTATGTGTTCCAGACTCTTCCCCACTTTTTCCTCTAATTGGGTTAATGTCTCTGGTTTTAGGTTGAGGTCTTTAATCCACTTGGACTTGATTTTTGTGCATGGTGACAAATAGGGGTCTAATTGCATTTTTCTACATGTAGACATCCAGTTAGACCAGCACCATTTGTTGAAGATGCTGTCGTTTTTCCATTGAATGGATTTGGCTTCTTTGTCAAAAATCAAGTTACCAAATGTGTGCGGATTCATCTCTGGGTCTTCAGTTCGATTCCATTGATCCCCTAGCCTATTGCTGTGCCAGTACCATGCTGTTTTAATTACTGTTGCTCTATAGTACAGCTTGAGATCAGGTATGGAGATTCCTCCAGAGGATTTTTTATTGTATAGGATTGTTTTTGCTATTCTGGGCTTTTTGTTTCTCCATATGAAGTTGAGAATTGTTCTTTCAATATTTTCAAAATATTTTGTAGGTATTCTGATAGGGATTGCATTGAATCTGTAAATTGGTTTTGGTAAAATGGCCATTTTTACTATGTTAATTCTCCAGATCCACGAACAAGGTAGATCCCACCATCTTCTGATGTCATTTTCAATCTCTTTCTTCTGAGATTTAAAGTTTTTTTCAAATAAGTCCTTCACTTGCTTGCTTAGGGTTATTCCTAGGTATTTTATATTGCTTATGGCTATCGTGAAGGGAGTAGTTTTTCTAATTTCTTCCTCTGGCTGTTTGTCATTTGTATATAGGAAAGCTACTGACTTTTTTGAGTTTATTTTGTATCCTGCCAATTTGCTGAAGGAGTTTATCAGCTGTAGGAGTTCTCTGGTAGAATTTTGGGGGTCACTTATATACACTATCATATCATCTGCAAATAGGGATAATTTGACTTCTTCCTTTCCCATTTGGATCCCCTTGATCTCCTTTTGATGTCTTATTGCTCTGGCTTGAACTTCAAGAACTATATTGAAGAGGTATGGGGAAAGTGGGCAGCCTTGTCTGGTACCCGATTTTAGAGGGATTTCCTTGAGTATCTCTCCATTTAATTTAATGTTGGCTATTGGTTTGCTGTATATAGCCTTTATGATGTTTAGAAAAGTGCCTTGTATTCCTGATATTTCCAGAACTTTAAACATAAATGGGTGTTGGATTTTGTCAAATGCTTTTTCTGCATCTAAAGAGATGATCATGTGATTTTTCTCTTTCAGTTTGTTTATATGATGGATTACATTGATGGATTTCGGTATGTTAAACCATCCCTCAATGCCTGGAATGAATCCTACCTGATCATGGTGAAGGATGTCTTTGATATGCTGTTGTATTCGCTTTAAGAGTATTTTGTTGAGTATTTTTGCATCAATGTTCATAAGAGGTATTGGTCTGAAATTCTCTTTTTTTGTTGGGTCTTTCTGAGGTTTAGGTATCAATGTGACTGTGGCCTCAAAGAAGGAATTTGGTAATGTTCCATCCATTTCTCTCTTTCGGTATAGCTTGAATACGATCGGTATTAGCTCCTCTTTGCAGGACTGGTAGAATTCTGCGCTGAAACCATCTGGCCCTGGGCCTTTTTTTTGTTGGGAGACTATCAATGCTTGCTTCTATTTCTATAGGCGAAATAGGGCTATATAATTTGTATGTCTGGTCTTGGTTCAATGTTGGTAAATGGAATCAGTCGAGAAATTTGTCCATTTCCTTTAAATTTTCAAATTTTGTGGCATAAATGCCTTTGAAGTAGCATCTTACAATTTCTTGTATTTCTTCGGTGTCTGTTGTTTTATCTCCCTTTTCATTTCTGATTTTGTTAATTTGGATAGTGTTTCTCTGTCTTTTAGTTAGATTGGCTAACGGTTTGTCTATATTGTTAATTTTCTCATAGAACCAGCTCTTGATTTTGTTGATTCTTTGGATTGTTCTCTTTGGTTCTAATTTATTGATTTCAGCCCTGAGTTTGATTATTTCTAGGCTCTACTCCTCTTGGGTGTTTCTGCTTCTTTTTTTCTAGACCTTCCAGATGTGTTGTTAAGTTGTTTATGTGTGATGATTCCATTTTCTTTTTAAAGGCACTTAGTGCTACGAATTTTCCTCTTAGCACTGCTTTCAATGTGTCCCACAAATTTGGGTATGTTGTTCCATCATTTTCATTGAATTTCAGGAGGTCATTTATTTCTTCCCTTATTTCTTCCATGACCCATGCGTCATTAAGTAGAAAGCCCCAGGTAGGCTCTCTCGTTCAAGGAGTGCAGGGCCAGTGCCTCGCAGCCCGGCTGGGTAGAAACAATAGGGTTGCAGAGCTCTGGGTTTCCCCCCCTCAGAACCAGATCTTCCCACCAGACTCTGATGCTCAGCTATCGCTCTAGGCAAGACCCATGTCTCCCGATAGGTCTGTGGGTGCAATCCAAGCTGATTTCTCACTGCTGCTGTTTACAGGCTCAGTCCACTGTGATCAGTGTTAGGTTGGGCCCCAGATGGCCAGCGAGCTGCAGTCCCACTTTAGCTGTCTCTGTTGGGTCCTGCAGCCTGTGCTTCCAAACGGCCTAGGTGGGTGACCTCCGCAGTTTGGAGTGGTGTGGAAGGAGGAATCCTAGGGAAGATTCACCCTCTTCACTGAGACTCCTCTGGCTGGGGATTCTGGAAAATCCCCTCCTCAAACAGCGAGTCTGTACTTTATATGCAGGCTGCAGTTTTCATATGGTTTCCGTTCCAGAGTTTGCGGAGTGCGTTTAGCACCTCCGGGATGTTGCTTGTCCCAGGGGGTAGGCCCCCTGTTTGGTCTGTGGCCTTTGGGGCCCCACTCACCTACAGTTCTCAATGTCCAGCAATCTGTTGCTCCATTTATGTCCCTGGTCTCCTCTGAGTAGCTCAGATATGTGGCTTATTGGTCGTCATTATCCTGGAATGCCGTGTTGTTTGTTTTTTTATTGAAAAATAAAATCATTCATATTACATCTCAATTACTATCCAATCCCATGCATCCTCCCATTCCTCCCTTCCACCTGCTTTCACTCTATTCCCCTTCCCTATGACTGTGGATTAATGGGGACCTCCACCCCTTGAATATGATGCTAGGTTATCAAATTTCCTTTTGGTAGTCTGCTATCCTTCCTCTGAGTGCCATCAGGCCTCCACATCTGGGGGACATGGCCAAATAAGGGGCACCAGAGTTCATGTGAAAATCAGTACCCAGTCTCCACTTAACTGTGGAGAATATTCAGTCCCGAGGCTAGGTCTGGGTAAGGGTTTGATGATGACTACACATGTTGTCCTTGGTTGGTGCCATATATCGAGCAGAACCCCTGGGCCCAGGTCTGCCCATCATAGTGTTCTTCTTGTTCCAATGAATACTTAATGAAGACATTAACATATATTACAAAATATATGATAGTTTCATGAGATATCTTCTAACATCCATTATGATCAGGACATTCGTTTCCTTGGAAAAAAATTGCTGTAGTTCTGTGTTGTACCATTTTGCTATGATCCCCAGTTTGATGCTAGTTTATGAAATATATACCTATATTACATTAATATGCATCTGAAATAACAAATAATGATATGCTTTCATTTGTTCAGTTTTGTCTTCTAACCATACCAAGAAGCAATTCCCAAAGGAGTGTACCCATGATTCTTTCCTGAAAGAAATACCAAGAATATTGGCTTGTAATGGCCTTTCAGAGCTGGATAGAAAGAAGTTCTGGGAATATTCACATGACAGTGAAGTTCATAAAACAGGTCATTATGGAAATGATCTGTGTGAAAAATACATTTGTTTCATTTCTGAAACAGAAGATCAAGAAGCTCTGGCTACTCTTGTGAGAACTCAGTCTGTGCCACACATAATTTCACAATTGGAGGCTCAGCAGGGGAAAGGTTCACAACAAGTTTTGAAATACAATTCTATTCTGCACAGAAATAGGAAAATATTATGTAAGGAACCTAAAGGTCCACAAAGAATACATATGGGATGCCAACATCATCAAAGAATCCATACTGGAGAAAACCTTTATAAATGTAATGACTGTGGGAAATCCTTTACTTGCTCTTCAACTCTCCAAAGTCATCAAAGACTCCATACTGGAAATAAACCTTACAAATGTAATGAGTGTGGGAAATCCTTTACTTGCTCTTCAACTCTCCAATGTCATCAAAGAATCCATACAGGACATAAACCTTACAAATGTAATGAGTGTGGGAAATCCTTTACTCAGTCTTCAACTCTCCAAGGTCATCAAAGAATCCATACTGGAGATAAACCTTACAAATGTAATGAGTGTGGGAAATCCTTTACTTGCTCTTCAACTCTCCAAGGTCATCAAAGAATCCATACTGGACATAAACCATACAAATGTAATGAGTGTGGGAAATCTTTTACTCTCTCTTCAACTCTCCAATGTCATCAAAGAATCCATACTGGAGATAAACCTTACAAATGTAACGAGTGTGGGAAATCCTTTACTCAGTCTTCAAATTTCCAACGTCATCAAAGAATCCATACTGGACATAAACCTTACAAATGTAATGACTGTGGGAAATCCTTTACTCTATCTTCAACTCTCCAATGTCATCAAAGAATCCATACTGGAGATAAACCTTACAAATGTAATGAGTGTGGGAAATCCTTTACTCAGTCTTCAACTTTCCAACGTCATCGAAGAATCCATACTGGAGCTAAACCTTATGAATGTAATGAGTGTGGGAAATCCTTTACTCTATCTTCAACTCTCCAATGTCATCAAAGAATTCATACTGAAGATAAACCTTACAAATGTAATGAGTGTTGGAAATCCTTTACCTTCTCTTCAACTCTCCAACGTCATCAAAGAATCCATCTGGAGATAAACCTTACAAATGTAATGAGTGTGGGAAATCCTTTACTCAGTCTTCAACTCTCCAACGTCATCAAAGAATCCATACTGGAGCTAAACCTTATGAATGTAATGAGTGTGGGAAATTATTTACCCAGTACTCAAATTTCCAAATTCATGAAATAATTCATATGTGAGACAAACCATATAAATGTAATAACTGTGAGAAATAATTTACAATGTCCTCAAATCTTAAAGTTCATCAAAGAATCCATACTCGAGAAAAACCTTACAGCTGTAATGAGTGTGGGAAATCCTTTATGCAATATTCATCTTTCCAAAGTCATCAAAGAACCCATCGCTGAGACAAATCATATAAATATAATAAGGGTGGTAAATCATTTACATAGTACTCATCATTTCAAGCTCACCACTGAATTCATACTGGGGACAAACCTTACAAATATAGTGAATCTGGGAATTTCTTTACTTCATCCTCACCTTTCCAAGTTCATCAAAGAATCCATACCTGAGAAAAACTTTACAGATATAGAGTGTGGGAAACCCTTTACCAACTCCTCAAGTCATCCAATTTACTACCGAAACCTCACTGGAAATAAAAATTACAAATGTAAAGACTGTGGCAAGTGTTTTACCCTGTCCTCAGCTCTCCAACTTCTTTAAAGAATCCATACTAGAAAGCAACCTTATAAGTTTAATATAGGAAACACTTTTGGGAGTCCTAAACTCTTCAAGGCCACCGCAGAATACATACCCAAGTCATACCTTATTAATGTAATGCATGCAATGTCCTTTACCCAGAAATCATATCTTCAAAGACAACAGATCATGGCAACTGGAGGCACACTACTTTAGGACAAGCTAAAACATTAGAGCACATAGATATTTCCTAAAGAGTCTAACTTTGTAGGGAATTACTATCCCAGATTTCCTTTGAGAAAAATGGTTTTTAAGTGAGAAAAATGCTTGTAAGTATTTAAACAACATTGAAATCATAGCTATTCTCAAAGAACGCATACCAGGAATCCTAATACTTGGTAGGAGTTGGAAAAGTTTTACCACAACATACTCCTTATATTTTTATTACATAGTTATTTGGAAAATAAAAAAGGAAAGACTGCTTCTTGCTATTTTAATCTGATGCCATTGATTAGTTGTGCTAAAGAATTCATGTAAAAACTAAATAAAGAAATAATGTTTTAAAATGTACGGATTTAATCCAGGATAATAGTACTAATATCTATGCTAAGACAAGCCTGTTACATAATGTTCTATATAGTTTATTATGGTAGAATACTGGAAAGTTTAAGATATATTCTATATGAAATTTATTTTGTTGGTAGTCTTTCTGCTTTTCATGGATTATATATTATAGATACTTTTAAATCTGAAGCTAATCCCTTATTTTTCATGATTATTAATAAATATATTATACCTCTGTTCTATTAATTCTGCATTGCTGTTATTAATATTCACTACATGCTGTGATGTTGTTGTTCATATCATTAGTTCCACAGTTCGTAATGCCAACAAAAATATCTCACCAAAAAAAAAAAACCAAATTTGATCCCTGTCGAAAAATTACAAGACAATCATTAGGAAGAGAATATCTGAGGAGCAGAGGCAACATGGAGTATAGTGAGACCTGAGGGTATGTGTTTTGTGGGAAAAGGCATTGCCATTTGGATCCATTGTGGGAAGATGGGATTATGGCTTTAAGAGGACAAATCTTTCTCTGGTCAAAATGTTTATGGTAATAGAGTATGTGAAATATGTTCCATCGTCACATTATCCTTTATAGGAGTTTGGTCTAAAATATTGCTCCCATAAAGAATCTGTAGCTACCAAGATGAGTCAAATATGCCTCCTCCCTAGTTACACATAATGTTCCTTCCTCTTTACAATGCTAAGTGTGATTCTATGTAATTGGGACACAATGGATGTTTACTCTGGGGATTCTATTGATAAAATTTAAACCAAATATTACCTCTAAAACGTTATCTTAATGGCCATACAAAAAACTACTGAAATATTATGGTATAGGTCATTTAAATAAGTGTAGTATTTTATGAATGGATTCATTAATGGGGGATTCATCACTATTATAAATTAACAAGCTGTATTTACTTTAAATGATCCAATTAACTAAATTTTGTAAGGTTTATATTTAACTTCAAACATATCAAGGTATATATGTGATTAAAACAGATGAATTAATATTCCTATGTGTGTACAAATAGTTCATATTCTGTAAGATAATTCAAACACAAATGACCTAAGTTCATATGAGATATTAGTTCAACCCAAGTACAGATAAAAATTGCTCCTAAAACATAGTCATAGATGATGAAATGTTGATTTGTAATCCATAGTCAATGCTTCAGAAGGTAGCCTGACTCTGGAACTACCTCCCACGATATGTTAGTTGATGAAACAAGCTGAGGCTATAGGTAAACTGTTTAATGTTTCATGGAGGATTTCTTTGCCCCTGAGATTATTAACTTTAGTTTGGGAAACTCAAGTTCTCAGATGGAGATTCGACATGATGGATTTTCCACTAGGTACCAATTATCAATAAAGTTTTAAGCCCTTGATTAGTAGGCATTTGTTGGTGAAGCAGGTGTCTTATTGGACTCTGGAAGCTGTTCTACTTCATACATCTGTCTTCTAAATTATGTGAGACCATGAGCATCAGTATCAGGAAGGATGACTGATTGAATTGTGGGTAAATCTTGAGCTTGAATTAGAGATGTCAGCAGGAGTTCTTTCAACAATTTTCATGTTAGGATTTTACACCTGCATAGTGACAGGACTGAGGAACTGCCTCTTTTTATAATCTGTGGATTTGGCCTCTCTTCTTGCTAAATATGTAGTTCTATTCATCTTTATACATGTACAGTCCCTGAGCATTGATATG
>CAJRSG010018972.1:3927-26928 GCA_907169655.1 Acomys percivali
CGCCCACAGGCTGCAGGCACCTCCCACAGACCTCCAGGCACCTCCCAAAGACCTCCAGGCACCTCCCACAAGCTCCAGGCACCTCAGGCCACACACATCTTGGATTCTGCCCAGCTCCTCCAAGATAGGTCTAGACACTTATTGATCTTCCCACAGAACTCCAGGCACCTCCCACAGACCGCCAGTACAGGCCTAGAAACTTGTACACACTTCCCTACGCCCGGGAGCCCCAGCTCCACCCACAGACCTCCAGGACTCCGCCCAGCTCCCCCAGGATAGGCCTAGGCACTTGGAGCTCCTCCCACAGACCTCCAGGCACCTCCCTCAGAATTCCAGGCACCTCCCACAGGCTCTAGGCACCTAACACAGACCTCCAGGCACCTCCCACAGGCTGCAGGCCCTCCGCACAGACCTCCAGGAACCTCCCACAGGCTAGAGGCTCCTCCCACTGACCTCCAGGCATCTCCCACAGGCTGCAGGCACCTCCCACAGACCTCCAGGCACCTCACCCAGACCTCCAGGAACTGCCCACAGACAATTAAGACATGCCTAGACACTTGTAGACACCTTCCCGGGCTTCTGGGCGTAGCCCAGAAGCACCCAGCTCCTCCCACAGACCTCCAGGACTCCGCCCAGCTCCCCCAGGATAGGCCTAGGCTCTTGTAGCTCCTCCCACTCACCTCCAGGCACCTCCCACAGACCCCCAGGTCACGCTCAGACACTTGTATCTCCTCCCATAGACCTCCAGGTCTCTCTGACTCCAGGCTTCCAGGGAAAGCCTGCGTGACTGCAGAGACTTCAAGACAGAGACTCAGACGACAAATCCCTCGTGATAAACGTTTAATAAAAGGAAACAGACACACAAACGAGTCAATAAAGCGTATCAGAGCATATAGATCGTGTCCCAGATGTCCAGCACGTTCAGGCTTCCAGGCTAGAGTCAGGCTTCTGGGAATCAGTGTCCGCTGTGGCCCGTGCCGAGTCCGTCCGTTAGAACTCGGTTTCTGATGACGTCTATAGAAGGGAAGCGTATCAATAAAGTACATCCGGACTTATAGATCACCTCACAGACGTGCAGCAGCACACACATAGCTTACAGGGCTAGAGTTAGGCTTGAGCCTAACTCTCGGAATGAGTGTTCACTCTGAGTTCACTGTGGGCCTTGGGGTTCCTTACTTACTTAGTTAGTTAGTTAGTTAGTTAGATAGATAGATAGTTTTTTAACTCAAATCTAAGTCGAGAGCCGAGGCAGATAGACAGGCCCTAGACACAGATGATGATGATGATGATGATGATGATGATGATGATGATGATAATAATAATAATAATAATAATAATAATAATAATAACAAGTCTCTCGGTTCACACACACTGTGTAGCAGTTTCAGGGTTCAGGACCCCCGAGTTAGTTAGGATCTGGTCCTCGACAACCTGGAAGTGACGTCACGGTCCCCTCCTCCATCTCCCAGGATCCTCTGCGGCGGCGCTGACCTGAAGTGACACCAGCCGTCCCCCAGGAAGCAGAAGTGACAGAGGCACGAAGGTCCCTCCCCCCTCCGTCCCAGCAGTCCCCGCGGGTGGGCAGAGGGTCTCCAGGAAGTGACATCGGGGTTAGGGTCACCCAAAAGGCCCACCTCGCCGCGTCACTTCCGGGGAGGCCCGTCTCCAGGAAGTGACATCAGGGGGAGGCCCGTCTCCAGGAAGTGACGTCACAGATATAAATAAATAATGGCCACCCCTGCACTCCTCAGACCCTCCAGACACCCTCGGACGCCCTCTGATCCCTCAAAAATGACCCCTTTTTGCACATGGGGACCCAGTATAAAAAAATCCCGGTAAAAAAATCCCGGTATGAAAAATCCCTGTATAATTAAAAAGAGTCCAGAAAAATTTTCGGGAGGGTGTATGCGGGGGGGCGGCGAAAAAAAATTTTTGAAAAAAAAAAATTTTAGGATAGGCCTAGGCACTTGTAGCTCCTCCCACAGACGTCCAGACACCTCCCACAGACCTCCAGTACTCCGCCCAGCTCCCCAAGATAAGCCTAGGCACTTGTAGCACCTCCCACAGAACTCCAGGCGCCTCCCACAGTCCCCCAGGCACCGCCCACAGACACTTAGGACATGCCTAGACACTTGGAGACACCTCCCCGGGCTTCTGGGCGTAGCCCAAAAGCACCCAGCTCCTCCCACAGACCTCCAGGCACTTCCCACAGACACCCAGGACTCCGCACAGCTCCCCGAGGATAGGCCTAGGCACTTGTAGTTCCTCCCACAGACCTCCAGGCACCTCCCACAGACCTCCAAGCACTGCCCACAGACACTTCAGACATGCCTAGACACTTATAGACACCTCCCCGGGCTTCTGGGCTTAGCCCAGAAGCCCACAGCACCTCCCACAGATCTCCAGGCACCTCCCACAGACTTCCAGGCATCTCCCACAGGCTCCAGGCACCGCCCCCAGACCTCCAGGCACCTACCCCGGACCTCCAGGCACCTCACCCAGACCTCCAGGAACCGCCCACAGATAATTAAGACATGCCTAGACACTTGTAGACACCTCCCCAGCGAGTGGCTGGCCCAGACACTCGCATCTCCTCCCATAGACCTCCAGGTCTCTCCCACTCCAGGCTTCCAGGGGAAAGACTGCGTGACCGCAGAGACTTCAAGACAGAGACTCAGACGACAAATCCCTCGTGATAAACGTTTAATAAAAGGAAACAGACACACAAACGAGTCAATAAAGCGTATCAGAGCATGTAGATCGCGTCCCAGACGTCACATCACGTTCAGGCTTCCAGGCTAGAGTCAGACTTCGGCCTACTCTGGGAATCAGTGTCCGCTCTGGCCCGTTGTGTGCCGAGTCCGTCCGTTAGAAACTCGGTTTCTTGACCTCTGTAGAAGGGAAGCGTATTTTTGCACATGGGGCACCTGTATAAAAAAATCCCTGTAGAAAAAAATCCGTGTATAAAAAATCCCTGTATAAAAAAAAGAGTCCAGAAAAATTTTTGGGAGGGGGGATGCGGGGGGGCAGCGAAAAAAAAATTTTTGAAAAAAAATTTTTTTAGGATAGGCCTAGGCACTTGTAGCTCCTCCCACAGACCTCCAGGCACCTCCCACAGACATCCAGGACTCCGCCCAGCTCACCCAGGATAAGCCTAGGCACTTGTAGCACCTCCCACAGACCTCCCGGCACCACCCACAGACACGTAGGACATGCCTAGACACTTGTAGACACCTCCCCGGGCTTCTGGGCATAGCCCAGAAGCACCTAGCTCCTCCCACAGACCTGCAGGCACTTCCCACAGAAACCCAGGACTCCGCCCAGCTCCCCCAGGATAGGCCTAGGCACTTGTAGCTCCCCCCACAGACCTCCAGGCACCTCCCACAGACCTCCAGGCACCGCCCACAGATAATTAAGACATGCCTAGACACTTGTACACACCTCCCCAGCGAGTGGCTGGCCCAGACACTCGCATCTTCTCCCACAGACCTTCAAGCACCTCCCACAGAACTCCAGGACTCCGCCCAGCTCCCCCAGGATAGGCCTAGGCACTAGTAGCTCCTCCCACAGACCTCCAGGCACCTCCCACAGACCTCCAGGCACCGCCCACAGGCTGCAGGCACCTCCACAGACCTCCAGGCACCTCACCCACACCTCCAGGAACCGCCCACAGATAATTAAGACATGCCTAGACACTTGTAGACACCTCCCCAGCGAGTGGCTGGCCCAGACACTCGCATCTCCTCCCATAGACCTCCAGGTCTCTCCCACTCCAGGCTTCCAGGGAAAAGACTGCGTGACCGCAAAGACTTCAAGACAGAGACTCGGACGACAAATCCCTCATGATAAACGTTTAATAAAAGGAAACAGACACACAAACGAGTCAATAAAGCGTATCAGAGCATGTAGATCGCGTCCCAGACGTCACATCACGTTCAGGCTTCCAGGCTAGATTCAGGCTTCGGACTACTCTGGGAATCAGTGTCCGCTCTGGCCCGTTTTGTGCCGAGTCCGTCCGTTAGAAATTCGGTTTCTTGACCTCTGTAGAAGGGAAGCGTCTTTTTGTACATGGGGCCCCTGTATAAAAAAAATCCCTGTATAAAAAATCCCTGTATAAAAAATCCCTGTATAAAAAAAAGAGTCCAGAAAAATTTTCGGGAGGGGGGATGCCGGGGGGCGGCGAAAAAAAATTTTTGAAAAAAAAAATAAATTTTTAGGATAGGCCTAGGCACTTGTAGCTCCTCCCACAGACCTCCAGGCACCTCCCACAGACCTCCAGGCACCTCCCACAGGCTCCAGGCACCTCAGGCCACAGACACCCTGGACTCCGCACAGCTCCCCCAGGATAGGTCTAGACACTTATTGCTCCTCCCACAGACCTCCAGGCACCTCCCACAGACACCCAGGACTCCGCACAGCTCCCCAAGGATAGGCCTAGGCACTTGTAGCTCCTCCCACAGACCTTCAGGCACCTCCCACAGGCCTCCAGTCACGGCCCACAGGCGACAGGCACCTCCCACACACCTCTAGGCACCTCCCACAGACCTCAAGGTACCTCCCACAGTCTCCAGGCACCTCAGGCCACAGACACCCTGGACTCCGCCCAGCTCCCCCAGGATAGGTCTAGACACTTATTGCTCCTCCCACAGACCTCCAGGCAGCTCCCACAGACACCCAGGACTCTGCCCAGCTCCCCCAGGATAGGCCTAGGCACTAGTAGCTCCTCCCACAGACCTCCAGGCACCTCCCACAGACCTCCAGGCACCACCCACAGGCTGCAGGCACCTCCCACAGACCTCCAGGCACATCACCCACACCTCCAGGAACCGCCCACAGATAATTAAGACATGCCTAGACACTTGTACACACCTTCCCAGCGAGTGGCTGGCCCAGACACTCGCATCTCCTCCCATAGACCTCCAGGTCTCTCCCACTCCAGGCTTCCAGGGGAAAGACTGTGTGACCGCAGAGACTTCAAGACAGAGACTCGGACGACAAATCCCTCGTGATAAACGTTTAATAAAAGGAAACAGACACACAAACGAGTCAATAAAGCGTATCAGAGCATGTAGATCGCGTCCCAGACGTCACATCACGTTCAGGCTTCCAGGCTAGAGTCAGGCTTCGGCCTACTCTGGGAATCAGTGTCCGCTCTGGCCCATTGTGTGCCGAGTCCGTCCGTTAGAAACTCGGTTTCTTGACCTCTGTAGAAGGGAAGCGTCTTTTTGCACATGGGGCCCCTGTATAAAAAAAATCCCTGTATAAAAAAATCCCTGTATAAAAGAAAGAGTCCAGAAAAATTTTCGGGAGTGTGGAGGCGGGGGGGCGGCGAAAAAAAAATTTTTGAAAAAAAAAATAAATTTTTAGGATAGGCCTAGGCACTTGTAGCTCCTCCCACAGACCTCCAGGCACCTCCCACAGACCTCCAGGCACCTCCCACAGACCTCCAGGCACCTCAGGCCACAGACACCCTGGACTCCGCCCAGCTCCCCCAGGATAGGTCTAGACACTTATTGCTCCTCCCACAGACCTCCAGGCACCTCCCTCAGACACCCAGGACTCTGCCCAGCTCCCCCAGGATAGGCCTAGGCACTTGTAGCTCCTCCCACAGACCTCCAGGCACTTCCCACAGACACCCAGGACTCCACCCAGCTCCCCCAGGATAGGCCTAGGCACTTGGAGCTCCTCCCACAGACCTCCAGGCACCTCCCACAGGCCTCCAGGCACGGCCCACAGGCTACAGGCACCTCCCACACACCTCCAGGCACCTCACCCAGACCTCCAGGAACCGCCCACAGATAATTAAGACATGCCTAGACACTTGTAGACACCTAGACACTTGTAGACACAAGACTCTTTAGGAAAAGACACTTGTAGACACCTAGACACTTGTAGACCCAAGACTCTTTAGGAAAAAAACCCGTTTCAGGCCAAGTTCCCCATCTGCATCCTAGAAGAGTGCAGCTTGTTCCCTGAGTTAGAAAACGTCGAGAAGCTGTCATTTCTGCTAGAACTGTCCTTCTACACATGTATTTGCTGAAGGCTGAAACGGCACAGTAACACCTGTTTTTCCTAGCAAACACACTGTTTCTAAGAAAATGTGACCTCCCTGAGGAAACACTTGTCGGACCTCCTGTGACAAACCTGAGCTTCCCTACTCACAGGGAAGCAAGAGGAATGAGGATTTCATCAAACACACTTTTGTACTCAGAATCTGTACTACTGCGCAGATAGGTAAAACTAATGCATTCTAATGCAAGTCTGTTTAGGCAAAAAATCCGTTTCGGGCCGAGTTCCCCATATGCATCCCAGAAGTGTGCAGCTTGTTCCCTGAGTTAGAAAACGTCGAGAAACTGTCGTTTATGCTAGCACTGTCCTTCTACACATGTATTTGCTGAAGGCTGAAACGGCACAGTAACGCCTGTTTCTCCTAGAAAACACACTGTTTCTAAGCAAATGTGAACACACTGAGGAAACACTTGTGGGAGCTCCAGTGACTAAACCTGAGCTTCCCTACTCACAGTGAAGTAAGAGAAATGCTCATTTCATCAAACACACTTACGTACTCAGAATCAGTAATACTGTGCAGATACACAAAACTAATGCATTCTAATGCAAGTCTTCTTTAGGCAAAAAACCTGTTTCGGGCCAAGTTCCCCATACGCATCCCAGAAGTGTGCAGCTTGTTCCCTGAGTTAGAAAACTTAGAGAAACTGTCGTTTCCGTTAGCACTGTCCTTCTACACATGTATTTGCTGATGGTTGAAATGGCATAGTAACGCCTGTTTCTCCTAGCAAACACACTGTTTCTAAGCAAATGTGAACACACTGAGGAAACACTTGTGGGAGCTCCTGTGACTAAACCTGAGCTTCCTTACTCACAGGGAAGCAAGAGAAATGCTGATTTCATCAAACACACTTACGTACTCAGAATCTGTACTACTCCTCAGATAGGCAAAACTAATTCCTTCTAATGCAAGTCTCTTTAGCCAAAAAACCCGTTTCGGACCAAGTTCGCCATATGCATCCCAGAAGTGTATAGCTTGTTCCCTAATATAGAGAACGTTGAGAAACTTTCGTTTCTGCTAGGACTGTCCTTCTACACATGTATTTGCTGAAGGCTGAAACGGCACAGTAACGCCTGTTTCTCATAGCAAACCAACAGTTTCTAAGCATATGTGACCTCCCTGAGGAAACACTTGTGAGAGCTCCTGTGACTAAACCTGAGCTTCCCTACTCACAGGGAAGCAAGAGAAATGCTGATTTCATCAAACCCACTTACATACTCAGAATCTGTACTACTGTGCAGATAGGCAAAACTAATACGTTCTAATGCAAGTCTCTTTAGGAAAAAAACCAGTTTCGGGCCAAGTTCCCCATACGCATCCCAGAAGTGTGCAGCTTGTTCCCTGAGTTAGAAAACATCGAGAAACTGTCGTTTATGCTAGCACTGTCCTTCTACACATGTATTTGCAGAAGGCTGAAACGTCACAGTAAAACCTGTTTCTCCTAGCAAACGCACTGTTTCTAAGCAAATGTGAACACTCTGAGGAAACACATATGGGAGCTCCTATGACTCAACCTGAGCTTCCCTACTCACAGGGAAGCAAGAGAAATGCTGATTACATCAAAAACAGTTACATACTCAGAATCTGTACTACTGCTCAGATAGGCAAAACAATGTGTTCTAATGTAAGTCTCTTTAGGCAAAAAACCCGTTTCCGGCCAAGTTCCCCATACGCATCCCAGAAGTGTGCAGCTTGTTCTCTGAATTAGAAAACGTCGAGAAACTTTCGTTTCTGCTACCACTGTCCTTCTACACATGTATTTGCCGCAGGCCTGAACGGGACAGTAACGCCTCTTTCTCCAAGCAAACACACTGTTTCTAAGCAAATTTGAACACGCTGAGGAAACAATTGTGGGAGCTCCTGTGACTAAACCTAGCTTCCCTACTCACAGGGAAGCAAGAGTAATGCTCATTTCATCAAACACACGTACGTACTCAGAATCTGTACTACTGCGCAGATAGGCAAAAGTAATGCATTCTAATGCAAGTCTCTTGAGGCAAAAAACCCGATTCAGGCTAAGTTCCCCATACGCATCCCAGAAGTGTGCAGCTTGTTCCCTGAGTTAGCAAATGTCGAGAAATTGTCGTTTCTGCTACCACTGTCCTTCTACACATGTATATGCCGAAGGCTGAAACGGCACAGTAACGCCTGTTTCTTCTAGCAAATACACTGTTTCTAAGCAAATGTGAACACACTGAGGAAACACTTTGAGAGCTAATGTGACTAAACCTGAACTTCCCTACTCACAGGGAAGCAGGAGAAATGCTGATTTGATCAAACACACTTACATACTCAGAATCTGTACTACTGCTCAGATAGGCAAAACTAATGCATTCTAATGCAAGTCTCTTTAGGCAAAAAACCCGTTTCGGACAAGTTCTCCTTACGCATCCCCGAAGTGTGCAGCTTGTTCCCTGAGTTAGGAAACGTCGAGAAACTGTTGTTTCTGCTAGCACTGTCCTTCTACACATGTATTTGCTGAAGGCTGAAACGGCACAGTAACATTTGTTTCTCCTAGCAAAAACACTGTTTCTAAGCAAATGTGAACACACTGAGGAAACACTTGTGGGAGCTCCTGTGACTAAACCTGAGCTTCCCTACTCACAGGGAAGCAAGAGAAATGCTGATTTCACCAAACACACTTACATACTCAGAATCTGTACTACTGCGCAGATAGGCAAATCTAATGCATTCTAATGCAAGTCTCTTTAGGTCTAAAACCCGTTTCGGACCAAGTTCACCATACGCATCCCAGAAGTGTGCAGCTTGTTCCCTGAGTTAAAAAACTTAGAGAAACTGTCGTTTCTGTTAGAACTGTCCTTCTACACATGTATTTGCTGAAGGTTGAAATGGCATAGTAACGCCTGTTTCTCCTAGCAAACACACTGTTTCTAAGCAGATGTGAACACACTGAGAAAACACTTGTGGGATCTCCTGTGACTAAACCTGAGCTTCCCAACTCACAGAGAAGCAAGAGAAATGCTGATTTCCTCAAACACACTTATGTACTCAGAATCTGTACTACTGCTCAGATAGGCAAAACTAATTCCTTCTAATGCAAGTCTCTTTAGGCAAAAAACCCGTTTCGGCCATGTTCCGCATACGCATCCCCGAAGTGTGCAGCTTGTTCCCTGAGTTAGAAAACGTCGAGAAACTGCCGTTTCTGCTAGCACTGTCCTTCTACACATGTATTTGCTGAGGGCTGAAACGGCACAGTAACATCTGTTTCTCCTAGCAAACACACTGTTTCTAAGCAAATGTAAATACACTGAGGAAACACTTGTGGGAGCTCCTGTGACTAAACATGAGCTTCCCTACTCACAGGGAAGCAAGAGAATTTCTGATTTCACCAAACACACTTTCGTACTCAGAATCTTTACTACTGCGCAGATAGGCAAAACTAATGCGTTCTAATGCAAGTCTCTTTGGCAAAAAATCCCGTTTCGGGCCAAGTTCGCCATATGCATCCCAGAAGTGTGCAGCTTTTTCCCTGAGTTAGAAATCGTCGCGAAACTGTCGTTTCTGCTAGGACTGTCCTTCTACACATGTATTTGCTGAAGGCTGAAACGGCTCAGTAACGCCTGTTTCTCCTAGCAAACACACTGTTTCTAATCAAATTTGAACACCCTGAGGAAACACTTGTGAGAGCTCCTGTGACTAAACCTGAACTTTCCTACTCACAGGGAAGCAGGAGAAATGCTGATTTTATCAAACACACTTACATACTCAGAATCTGTAGTACTGCTCAAATAGGCAAAACTAATTCGTTCTAATGGAAGTCTCATAAGGCAAAAACCCATTTCGGGCCTAGTTCAACATACGCATCCCCGAAGTGTGCAGCTTGTTCCCTGAGTTAGGAAACGTGGAGAAACTGTTGTTTCTGCTAGCACTGTCCTTCTACACATGTATTTGCGGAAGGCTGAAACAGCACAGTAATGCCTGTTTCTCCAAGCATATACACTGTTTCTAAGCAAATGTTAACACGCTGAGAAAACACTTGTGGGAGCTCCTGTGACTAAACCTGAGCTTCCCTACTCATAGGGAAGAAAGAGAAATGCTCATTTCATTAAACACTCGTACGTACTCAGAATCTGTACTACTGCGCAGATAGGCAAAAGTAATGCATTCTAACGTAGTCTCCTTAGGCAAAAAACCCGATTCGAGCCAAGTTCCCAATACGCATACCAGAAGTGTGCAACTTGTTCCCTAGTTAGAAAACATCGAGAAATTGTCGTTTCTGCTAACGCTGTCCTTTTATACATGTATATGCTGAAGACTGAACGGCACCGTAAAGCCTGATTCTCCTACCAAACACAATGATTGTAAGCAAATGTGAACACACTGAGGAAATACTTGTGGGAGCTCCTGTGACTAAACCTGAACTTCCCTACTCACAGGGAAGTAAGAGAAATGCAGATTTCATCAAACACTCTTAGGTATTCAGAATCTGTACTACTCCGCAGATAGGCAAAAATAATGCGTTCTAATGCAAGTCTCTTTAGGCAAAAAACTTGTTTCGGGCCTAGATAACTATACGCATCCCCGAAGTGTGCAGCTTGTTCCCTGAGTTAGAAAACAAAGAGAAACTGTTGTTTCTTCTAGCAGTGTCCTTCTACACCTGTATTTGCTGAAGGTTGAAACGGCACAGTAAAGCCTGTTTCTCATAGCAAGCACACTGTTTCTAAGCAAATGTGAACACACTGAGGAAACACTTTTGGGAGCTCCTGTCACTAAACCTGAGCTTCTTTATTCACAGGGAAGCAAGAGAAATGCTGATTTCATCAAGTACACTTACGTACTCCGAATCTGTACTACTGCGCAGATAGGCAAAACTAATGCGTTCTAATGCAAGTCTCTTTAGGCAAAAAACCCGTTTCGGGTGCAGTTCCCCATATGCATCCCAGAAGTGTGCAGCTTGTTCCATGAGTTAGAAAACGTAGAGAAACTGTCGTTTCTGCAAGCACTGTCCCTCTACACATGTATATCCTGAAGGTTGAAATGGCACAGTAAAGTCTGTTTCTCCTACCAAACACAATGTTCATACCAAATGTGAACACACTGAGAAAACACTTTTGGGAGCTCCTGTGACTAAACCTGAGCTTCCCTACTCACGGAGAAGCAAGAGAAATATTGATTTCATTAAACACACTTATATACTCAGAATCTGTTCTACTGCCCTGATAGGCAAAAGTAATGTGTTCTAATTCAATTCTCTTTAGGCAAAAAACCCGTTTCGGGCCTAGTTCCCCATACGCATCCCCGAAGTGTGCAGCTTGTTCCCTGAGTTAGAAAACGTTGAGAAACTGTCATTTCTGCTAGCACTGTCCTTCTACACATGTATTTGCTGAAGGCTGAAACGGCACACTAACGCCTGTTTCTCCGAATAAACACACTGTTTCTAAGCAAATGTGAAAACACTGAGGAAACACTAGTGGGAGCTCCTGTGACTAAACCTGAGCTTCCCTACTCACAGGGAAGCAAGAGAAATGCTTATTTCATCATACACACGTACGTGCTCAGAATCTGTAATACTGCGTAGATATGCAAAACTAATGCGTTCTAATGCAAGTCTCTTTAGGCAAAAACCCGTCGGGCCTAGTTAACCATAAGCATCCCAGAAGTGTGCAGCTTGTTCCCTGAGTTAGAAAACGTCGAGAAACTGTCGTTTCTGCCTGCACTGTGCTTCTACACATGTATTTTCTGAAGGCTGAACCGGCACAGTAACGCCTATCCTCCTAACAAACACCCTGTTCCTAAGGAAATGTGAAAATACTTTGGAAACACTTGTGGAAGCTCCTGGGACTAAACCTGAGTTTCCCTACTCACAGGAAAGCATGAGAAATGCTGATTATATCAAACACACTTACATACTCAAAATCTGTACTACTGCTCAGATAGGCAAAACTAATGCGTTCTAATGCAAGTCTCTTTAGGCAAAAAACCCGTTTCGGGCCTACTTCCCCATACGCACACCAGAAGTGTGCAGCTTGTTCTCTGATTTAGAAAACGTCGAGAAACTGTCGTTTCTGCTAGCACTGTCCTTCTACACATGTATATTCTGAAGGCTGAAATGGCACAGTAACGCCTGTTCGTTCCTAGCAAACACTCTTTTTTATAGCAAATGTGAACACACTGAGGAAACACTTGTGGAAGCTCCTGTGACTAAACCTGAGCTTCCCTACTCACAGTGAATCAAGAGAAATGTTGATTTCATCAAACCCACTTACATAGTCTGAATCTGTACTACTGCTCAGATAGGCAAAACTAATGCGTTCTAATGCAAGACTTTTTAGGCAACAAAACCGTTTCGAGCCTAGTTACCCATATGCATCCCAGTAGTGTGCAGCTTGTTCTCTGAGTTAGAAAATGCGAGAAACTGTCGTTTCTGCTAGCACTGTCCTTCTACACTTGTATTTGCTGAAGGCTGAAACGGCACAGTAATGCCTGTTTCTCCTAGAAAACACACTGTTTCTAAGCAAATGTGAACACACTGAGGAAACACTTGTGGGAGCTTCTGTGACTAATCCTGAGATTCCCTACTCACAGGGAAGCAAGAAAAATGTTGATTTCATCAAACGCACTTACGTACTCAGAATCTATAATACTGCGCATAGAGGCAAAATTAATGCGTTCTAATGTAAATCTCTTTAGGCAAAAAACCTGTTTCAGTCCAAGTTCCCCATACGCATCCCAGAAGTGTGCAGCTTGTTCCCTTAGTTTGAAAACGTCGGAAAACTGTCATTTCTGCTAGCTCTGTCCTTCTACACATGTATTTGCTGAAGGCTGAAAGGGTACAGAAACGCCTGTTTCTCCTAGCAAACACACTGTTTCTAAGCAAATGTGAACACACTGAGGAAACATTTGTGGGATCTCCTGTGACTAACCCTGAGCTTCCCTACTAACAGGGAAGCAAGAAAAATTCTGATTTCATCATACACACTTACATACTCAGAATCTGTACTACTGCTCAGATAGGCAAAACTAAAGCGTTCTAATGCAAGTCTCTTTAGGCAAAAAACCCGTTTCAGGCCTAGTTCCCCATATGCATCCCTGAAGTCTGCAGCTTGTTTCCTGAGTTAGAAATTGTCAAGAAATGTCGTTTCTGATAGCACTGTCGTTCTACACATGTATTTGCTGAAGGCCGAAACGGCATAGTAACGCCTGTTTCCACTAGCAAACACACTGTTTCTAAGCAAATGTGAACACACTGAGGAAACACTTGTGGGAGCTCCTGTGACCAAACCTGAGCTTCCCTACTCACAGGGAAGCAAGAGAAATGCTGATTTCACCAAACAAACTTATGTACTCAGAATCTGTACTACTGTGCAGATATGCAAAACTAATGTGTTCTAATGCATGTCTCTTTAGGCAAAAACCCCTTTTCAAGCCTAGTTCCCTATACGACTCCAGGAAGTGTGCAGCTTGTTCTCTGAGTTAAAAAACTTTGAGTAACTGTCATTTCTACTGGCACTGTCGTTCTACACATGTATTTGCTGAAGGCTGAAACGGCACAGTAAAGCCTTTTTCTCCTAGCAAACTCTCTGTTTCTAAGCAAATGTGTACACACTGAGGTAACACTTGTGGGAGCTCCTGTTACTAAACCTGAGCTTCCCTACTCACAGGGAAGCAAGAGAAATGCTGATTTCACTAAACACACTTACCTAATCAGAATCTGTACTACTGCTCAGATAGGCAAAAGTAATGTGTTCTAATGCAAGTCTCTTTGACAAAAAACCTGTTTCGGGCCTAGTTCCTCATACGCATCCCCGAAGTGTGCAGATTGTTCCCTGAGTTAGAAAACGTCAAGAAACTGTCATTTCTGCTAGCACTGTGCTTCCTCATATGTATTTTCTGAAGGCTGAAAAGGCACAGTAACGCCTGTTTCTCCTAGCAAACACACTGTTTCTAAGCAAATGTGAACACACTGAGGAAACATTTGTGGGAGCTCCTGTGACTAACCCTGAGCTTCCTACTAACAAGGAATCAAGAGAAATGCTGATTTCATCAAACACACTTACGTACTCAGAATCTGTACTACTAAGTTAATAGGCATAACTAATGCATTCTAATGCTAGTCTCTTTAGGCAAAAAACCAGTTTCTGGCCTAGTTACCCATACGCATCCCAGAATTGTGCATCTTGATCCTTGAGTTAGAAAACATCGAGAAACTGTCGTTTCTGATAGCACTGTCGTTCTACACATGTATTTGCTGAAGGCTGAAACGAAACAGTAAGACCTGTTTCTCCTAGCAAACACACTGTTTCTAAGCAAAAGTGAACACAATAAGTAAATATTTGTGGGAGGTCCTGTGATTTAACCTCAGCTTCCCTACAAACAGGGAAGGAAGAGAAATGCTGATTTCATCAAACACACTTTCATACTCAGAATCTGTACTACTGCTCAGATAAGCAAAACGAATAGCGTTCTAATGCATGTCTCTTTAGGCAAAAAACCCATTTCGGGCCAAGTGCCCCATACACATTCTTGAAGTGTGCCACTTGCTCCCTGATTTAGAAAACGTCGAGAAACAGTCATTTATACTAGCACAGTCCTTCTACACATGTATTTGCTGAAGGCTGAAACAGAACAGGAACGCCTGTTTCTCCTAGCAAACACACTGTGTCTAAGCAAATGTGAACACACTGAGGAAACACTAGTGAGATCTCCAGTTACTAAACCAAGCGTCCCTACTCACAGGGAAGCAAGAGAAATGCTGATTTTATCAAACACACTTACATACTCAGAATCTGTACTACTGCTCAGATAGGCAAAATTAATGCTTTCTACTGCAAGTCAATTTAGGCAGAAACACGTTTCGGGCCTTGTTCCCCATACGCAACCCAGAAGTGTGCAGCTTGTTCCGTGAGTTAGAAAACGTCGAGAAACTGTCGTTTCTGCTGGCACTGTCCTTCTACACATGTATTTTCTGAAGGCTGAAACGGCACAGTAATGCCTGTTTCTCCTAGCAAACACACTGTTTCTAAGAAATGTTATCACACTGAGGAAAAACTTGTGGGAGCTCCTGTGACTAAACCTTAGCTTCCCTACTCACAGGGAAGCAAGAGAAATGCTGATTTCATCAAACACACTTACATACTCAGAATCTGTACTACTGCGCACTTAGGCAAAACTAATTCGTTCTAATGCAAGTCTCTTTAGGCAAAAAATTGTTTTGGGCCAAGTTCCCCATACGCCTCCCAGAAGTGTGCAACTTGTTCCCTGAGTTAGAAAACGTCAAGAAACTGTAATTTCTGCTAGCACTGTCCTTCTACACATGTATTTGCTGAAGGCTGAAACGGCACAGTAACTCCTGTTTCTCCTAGCAAACACACTGTTTCTAAGCAAATGTGAACACACTGAGGAAACACTTGTAGGAGCTACTGTGACTAAACCTGAGCTTCCCTACTCACAGGAAAGCAAGAGAAATACTGATTTCATCAAACACACTTAGGTATTCAGAATCTGTATTACTGCGCAGATAGGCAAATCTTATGCGTTCTAATGCAAGTCTCTTTAGGGAAAAAACCCGTTTCGGGTGCAGTTCCCCGTACGCATCCCAGAAGTGTGCAGCTTGTTCCCTGAGTTAGAAAACGACGAGAAACTGTCGTTTCTGCTAGCTCTGTTCTTCTACACCTGTATTTGCTGTAGGCTGAAGCGGAACAGTAACGCCTGTTTCTCCTAGCAAACACACTGTTTCTAAGCAAAGGTAAACACACTGAGGAAACACTTGTGGAAACTCCTGTGACTAAACCTGAGCTTCCCTACTCACAGGGAAGCAAGAGAAATGCTGATTTCATCAAACACACTTACCTACTCAGAATCTGTACTACAGTGCAGATAGGCAAAACTAATGCGTTCTAATTCAAGTCTCTTTAGGCAAAAAATCCGTTTCGGGCCAAGTTCACCATAGGCATCCCAGAAGTGTGCAGCTTGTTCCCTGAGTTAGAAACCTCTGAGAGACTGTCGTTTCTGCTAGCACTGTCCTTCTACACATTTATTTGCTGAAGGCTGAAATGGCACAGTAACGCCTGTTTCTCCTAGCAAACACACTGTTTCTAAGCAAAGGTGAACACACAGAAAAAACACTTGTGGAAACTCCTGTCACTAAACCTGAGCTTCCCTACTCACAGGGAAGCAGGAGAAATGCTGATTTCATCAAACACACTTACGTACTCAGAATATGTACTACTGCGCAGATAGGCAAAAATAATGCGTTCTAAAGCAAGTCTCTTTAGGCAAAAAACACGTTTCGGGTACAGTTCCCTATACACATCCAAGACGTGTGCAGCTTGTTCCCTGAGTTAGAAAACGTCGAGAAAATCTCGTTTCTGCCAGCACTGTCCTTCTCCAAGTGTATTTGATGAAGGCTGAAACGGCACAGTAACGCCTGTTTCTCCTAGCAAACACACTGTTTCTAAGCAAATGTGAACACACTGAAAAAACACTTGTGGAAACTCCTGTGAGTAAACCTGAGCTTCCTTACTCACAGGAAAGCAAGAGAAATGCTGATTTCATCAAACACATGTACGTACTCATAATCTGTACTACTGCGCAGATAGGCCAAATTAATGCGTTCTAATGCTAGTCTCTACGCAAATAACCCGTTTCCGGTGCAGTTCCCCATACGCATCCCAGAAGTGTGCAACTTGTTCCCTGAGTTAGAAGACGTTGAGAAACTGTCGTTTCTGCCTGCACTGTCCTTCTACACATGTATTTGCTGAAGGCTGAAACGGCACAGTAACGCCTGTTTCTCCTAGCAAATGCACTGTTTCTAAGCAAATGTGAACACACTGAGGAAACACTTGTGGGAGCTCCTGTGACTAAACCTGAACTTCCCTACACACAGGGAAGCAAGAGAAATGTTTATTTCATCAAACACACTTAGGTACTCAGAATCTGTATTACTGCGCAGATAGGCAAATCTAATGCGTTCTAATGCAAGTCTCTTTAGGGAAAAAACCCGTTTCGGGTGCAGTTCCCCATAGGCATCCCAGAAGTGTGCAGCTTGTTCCCTGAGTTCGAAAACGCCGAGAAACTGTCGTTTCTGCTAGCACTATTCTTCTACACCTGTATTTGCTGTAGGCTGAAGCGGAACAGTAACGCCTGTTTCTCCTAGCAAACACACTGTTTCTAAGCAAAGGTAAACACACTGAGGAAATAATTGTGGGAGCTCCTGTGACTAAACCTGAGCTTCCCTACTCACAGAGAAGCAAGAGAAATTCTGATTTCATCAAACTCACGTACATACTCAGAATCTGTACTACTGCACAGATAGGCAAAACTAATGCGTTCTAATGCAAGTCTCTTTAGGCAAAAAACCCGTTTCGGGGGCAGTTCCCCGTACGTATCCCAGAAGTGTGCAGCTTGTTCCCTGAGTTAGAAAACGTCGAGAAACTGTCGTTACTGCTAGCACAGTCCTTCTACACATGTATTTGCTGAAGGTAGAAATAGCTAGTAACGCCTGTTTCTCCTAGGAAACACACTGTTTCTAGAGCAAAACTGAACACACTGAGGAAACACGAGTGGGAGCTCCTGTTACTATACCTGAGCTTCCCTACTCACAGGGAAGCAAGAGAAATGCTGATTTCACCAAACACACTTACATACTCAGAATCTGTACTACAGCGCAGATAGGCAAAACTTATGCGTTCTAATTCAAGTCTCTTTAGGCAAAAAATCCGTTTCGGGCCAAGTTCCCCATAAGCATCCCAGAAGTGTGCCGCTTGTTCCCTGAGTTAGAAACCTTCGAGAGATTGGCGTTTCTGCTAGCACTGTCCTTCTACACATTTATTTGCTGAAGGCTGAAATGGCACAGTAACGCCTGTTTTTCCTAGCAAACACACTGTTTCTAAGCAAATGTGAACACACTGAGGAAACACTTGTAGGAGCTGCTGTGACTAAACCTGAGCTTCCCTACTCACAGGGAAGCAAGAGAAATGCTGATTTCATCAAACACACTTAGGTATTCAGAATCTGTATTACTGCGCAGATAGGCAAATCTTATGCGTTCTAATGCAAGTCTCTTTAGGGAAAAAACCCGTTTCGGGTGCAGTTCCCCGTACGCATCCCAGAAGTGTGCAGCTTGTTCCCTGAGTTAGAAAATGCCGAGAAACTGTCATTTCTGCTAGCACTGTCCTTCTACACATTTATTTGCTGAAGGCTGAAATGGCACAGTAACGCCTGTTTCTCCTAGCAAACACACTGTTTTAAGCAAAGGTGAACACACTGAAAAAACACTTGTGGAAACTCCTGTCACTAAACCTGAGCTTCCCTACTCACAGGGAAGCAAGAGAAATGCTGATTTCATCAAACACACTTACGTACTCAGAATATGTACTACTGCGCAGATAGGCAAAAATAATGCGTTCTAATGCAAGTCTCTTTAGGCAAAAAACACGTTTCGGGTACAGTTCCCTATACACATCCAAGACGTGTGCAGCTTGTTCCCTGAGTTAGAAAACGTCGAGAAACTCTCCTTTCTGCTAGCACTGTCCTTCTCCAAGTGTATTTGATGAAGGCTGAAACGGCACAGTAACGCCTGTTTCTCCTAGCAAACACACTGTTTCTAAGCAAATGTGAACACACTGAGGAAACAGTTGTGGGAGCTCCTGTGAGTAAACCTGAGCTTCCTTACTCACAGGAAAGCAAGAGAAATGCTGATTTCATCAAACACACGTACGTACTCATAATCTGTACTACTGCGCAGATAGGCCAAATTAATGCGTTCTAATGCTAGTCTCTACGCAAATAACCCGTTTCGGGTGCAGTTCCCCATACGCATCCCAGAAGTGTGCAACTTGTTCCCTGAGTTAGAAGACGTCGAGAAACTGTCGTTTCTGCCTGCACTGTCCTTCTACACATGTATTTGCTGAAGGCTGAAACGGCACAGTAACGCCTGTTTCTCCTAGCAAATGCACTGTTTCTAAGCAAATGTGAACACACTGAGGAAACACTTGTGGGAGCTCCTGTGACTAAACCTGAACTTCCCTACTCACAGGGAAGCAAGAGAAATGCTGATTTCATCAAACTCACGTAAATGCTCAGAATCTGTACTACTGCGCAGATAGGCAAAACTAATGCGTTCTAAAGCAAGTCTCTTTAGGCAAAAAACCCGTTTCAGGCCAAGTTCCCCATACGCATCCCAGAAGTGTGCAGCTTCTTCCCTGAGTTAGAAAACGTCGAGAAACTGTCGTTTCTGCTCGCACTGTCCTTCTACACATGTATTTGTTGAAAACTGAAACGGCACAGTAACGCCTGTTTCTCCTAGCAAACACACTGTTTGTAAGCAAATGTGAACACACTGAGGAAACACTTGTGGGAGCTCCTGTGACTAAACCTGAGCTTCCCTACTCACAGGGAAGCAAGAGAAATGCTTATTTCATCAAACACACTTAGGTACTCAGAATCTGTATAACTGCGCAGATAGGCAAATCTAATGCGTTCTAATGCAAGTCTCTTTAGGGAAAAAACCCGTTTCGGGAGCAGTTCCCCATAGGCATTCCAGAAGTGTGCAGCTTGTTCCCTGAGTTCGAAAACGCCGAGAAACTGTCGTTTCTGCTAGCACTATTCTTCTACACCTGTATTTGCTGTAGGCTGAAGCGGAACAGTAACGCCTGTTTCTCCTAGCAAACACACTGTTTCTAAGCAAAGGTACACACACTGAGGAAATACTTGTGGGAGCTCCTGTGACTAAACCTGAGCTTCCCTACTCACAGGGAAGCAAGAGAAATTCTGATTTCATCAAACTCACGTACATACTCAGAATCTGTACTACTGCTCAGATAGGCAAAACTAATGCGTTCTAATGCAAGTCTCTTTAGGCAAAAAACCCGTTTCGGGTGCAGTTCCCCGTACGTATCCCAGAAGTGTGCATTTGTTCCCTGAGTTAGAAAACGTCGAGAAACTGTCGTTTCTGCTAGCACAGTCCTTCTACACATGTATTTGCTGAAGGTAGAAATAGCTAGTAACGCCTGTTTCTCCTAGGAAACACACTGTTTCTAGAGCAAAACTGAACACACTGAGGAAACACGAGTGGGAGCTCCTATTACTAAACCTGAGCTTCCCTACTCACAGGGAAGCAAGAGAAATGCTGATTTCACCAAACACACTTCCGTACTCAGAATCTGTTCTACTGTGCAGATAGGCAAAACTAATGCGTCCTAATGCAATTCTCTTTAGGCAAAAAACCCGTTACGGGCCAAGTTCCCCCTTACGCATCCCAGAATTGTGCAGCTTGTTCCCTCAGTTAGAAAACGTAGCGATACTGTCGTTTCTGCTAGGAATATTCTTCTACACATGTATTTGCTGAAGGCTGAAATGGCACAGTAACGCCTGTTTCTCCTAGCAAACACACTGTTTCTAAGCACATGTGAACACACTGAGGAAACACTAGTGGGACCTCCTGTGACTAAACCTGAGCTTTCCTACTCACAGGGAAGCAAGAGAAATGCTGATTTCACCAAACACACTTACATACTCAGAATCTGTACTACAGCGCAGATAGGCAAAACTAATGCTTTCTAATTCAAGTCTCTTTAGGCAAAAAATCCGTTTCGGGCCAAGTTCCCCATAGGCATCCCAGAAGTGTGCAGCTTGTTCCCTGAGTTAGAAACCTTCGAGAGACTGTCGTTTCTGCTAGCACTGTGCTTCTACACATTTATTTGCTGAAGGCTGAAATGGCACAGTAACGCCAGTTTCTCCTAGCAAACACACTGTTTCTAAGCAATGGCGAACACACTGAAAAAACACTTGTGGAAACTCCTGTCACTAAACCTGAGCTTCCCTACTCACAGGGAAGCAAGAGAAATGCTGATTTCATCAAACACACTTACGTACTCAGAATATGTACTACTGCGCAGATAGACAAAAATAATGCGTTCTAATGCAAGTCTCTTTAGGCAAAAAACACGTTTCGGGTAAAGCTCCCTATACACATCCAAGACGTGTGCAGCTTGTTCCCTGAGTTTGAAAACGTCGAGAAACTCTCGTTTCTGCTAGCACTGTCCTTCTCCAAGTGTATTAGATGAAGGCTGAAACGGCACAGTAACGCCTGTTTCTCCTAGCAAACACACTGTTTCTAGGCACATGTGAACACACTGAGGAAACACTAGTGGGACCTCCTGTGACTAAACCTGAGCTTTCCTACTCACAGGGAAGCAAGAGAAATGCTGATTTCATCAAACACAATTACGTACTCAGAATCTGTACTACTGCGCATATAGGCAAAACTAATGCGTTCTAACGCAAGTCTCTTTTAGGCAAAAGAACTTTGCAGGCCAAATACTCCAGAAGCATCCCAGAATTGTGCAGCTTGTTCCCTGAATTAGAAAACGTCGAGAAACTGTCATTTCTGCTAGCACTGTCCTTCTACACATGTATTTGCTGAAGGCTGAAACGGCACAGATAGGCAAAACTAATGCGTTCTAATGCAAGTCTCTTTAGGCAAAGAACACGTTTCGGGTGCAGTTCCCCATAATGTGAATCAAATGAGAAAAGTACTCTTCTTTCCCCTTCAGAATGGAATGTCCCAGGAATGTTTACATTGAAATTTCACCTTCCAGATTCCACTCTGTGTTTAAATGAGCAGATTTTCCCTGTCCCTGGTGAAATGGAAGAGTGCACTTCAAGAATCAAAACTACCACAATCCCTTCTTCTTGCCGTTGAAGTGATGCAGAAACTATGACCTCCTACAAGATTTTCCTTTCCTGAATTTAGGTGTTCTGTTTTCCTAGCATATTATGTTTTTCTCTCCAAACCCAGTTGAGCTGCTGCAGTAACCTGTTAAATACCTAACAGAGGCAGATTGGAATTTTAAAGGATGGGTAAACACAGCTGTCAGGTAAAATTCCTCTTCATCTTTTCCGTTTTTTTCTTTGCCTGGGATAGCTTATTTAAAAACAATTGGCATATATGTTTGCAGTCACGGCCAGAATCTCTGAGGTTCCCCACCTGAAAGTATTTCTTGTCCTGGGTAAGCAATGTAGTCTCCTAGAGCCAAGAGGAAAGAAGCTAATCATTGCCAGATTCACTATTGTCTCCACTGAGATATTACTTTTGGCTTCCATGTCCCAGTCTAAAAATACCATGATGTTGTTGTTTTGAAGAAAGCCCCATGGTTATATTATCTCACAATTTCCCTTTTATACCGACATTGCTTTTTTGTTCTATCAGTAAAACACTAACTGCTGATACCTAAATAAGTTACCTCTGCACCATTTCTACTGCATTTGGCTGTTACTGAAGGCAGCTGGTAAATATGTTCTTGTAACATCTTCCTACTTGATACTTTATGCTAAACTGAGGATTTAAATACAATTATATCATAGGCAACTTTACAAACCAAAATTTTATCATTCAATTTCTAAAAAGAAAATGCTGCATAAAACAGGCAGAATCATTTTGATCTATTGCAAATTTTACCCATACTGTTTCTCAATAGTCTCGAAAGAAACATCTAATAAGAACTCAAATAGTGCCTCACATTTTTATTCTCATGTCTATGTATGCTTTGACTTCTTGTGTGACTGGTCCTCCACACATATGTCTGGTGTAATTTAGTGGCTGGAAGTGGGTGTCCCCGCAGTACCCAGTGCTGCCTTAGCTCATTTCTAAGCCACACAGACATGGACAGACATATGTGTGCTCACACACACACACACACATACACATACACACACACACACACACACACAGAGGCACACAGGCTACTCAGTTTCTCTGACAGTGATCACGACATCAGGGACAGAAAGCCTTCCTTCCACATGCCATTTTATTTATTGATGCCCTTCCCTGCCCTCCTCTACTTCCCTTCATGCCTTTCTATACTGCCTCGAGTCCTCTTGGGCTTTCCTTCTGTTTCTTATTCAAAGTGCGCTCTAGCCCTTTATTCTCTCTCTCTCTCTCTCTCTCTCTCTCTCTCTCTCTCTCTCTCTCT
>CAJRSG010019032.1:0-44780 GCA_907169655.1 Acomys percivali
TTTCTTTTCTTTTCTTTTCTTTTCTTTTCTTTTCTTTTCTTTTCTTTGGTTTAGCCATGGCTGTCCTGGACTCACTTTGTAGACCAGGCTGGCCTCAAATTCACAGCAATCCAACTGCCTCTGCCTCCTGAGTGCTAAGATTAAAGGCGTGCGCCACCATGCCAGATTTATGTCTATTCTCAACCTTGCATTTTTTTTTTTTGTCTCATTCCCAGGAAACAACCCAGCTGTACGTGCACTTTGTAGCTTTCTTCAGCTCCTGCTGTTTCCTCCTGATCTTTCTTGCACCTCCAGCCTTGCTGACTCTCCTTGCTGGAGGTCCCCTACTTCCTCCTCTAAGTCCTCCTCCTCTGGCTGGCAGGAAGTCCAGCCTTATTCTCTCCTCTGATCAGCAATTGTCTATAAGCTGCTTTATTGGCATACCAGGAAACAATCTGGGAGCAGTGTTTACACAACACTCTGACAGAAATCAGAACTTAGGCTACAAAATAATCTTGTGCCTACAGGGTTGGTTACAATTTGTTATTAGTCTTGGTCAGAGAGAAAATACAGCAGGTTATATTCAGGAATCTCTCTTTTTTCTTCTTCTTTCCTCTATGATTCTTTCTAGTGTTGAGGGAGAGGGCAAGAGAGGAGATGAAAAGTAAAAATGGGGGTGATTTATTTAGAAAAGATGTAGTAATAGTAGGGATAATAGGGTAGGTTATTGACTCTACTCTTAAAATATAGAACATCAATAAGCCAAAATTCTTACATTGGTATGGGTCTTTGTATATTGGTACAGAATTAATGTAATTTTTGAATAGATCTTTGTATACTGATAAAAAATTAAGGCTGCATCTTGATTACAACATACTGTGTATTAACTTTGTTGAGGCATTGTACCTTGATGATTCTTAATGATGGAATATTAGGGCAAAAGTTGACTCATGTACAAAACTTTAAACTCACCAAGATAGGAGAGATAGTAGAGCATTTTCTTTCTCCAAAGTGGGAAAATACATATGGAGTGGACATTGTGAATGTAAATTTTATCTGATTGGTTCATAGTTGTTATAATTGCATATGGCCTATTATTATAAGATAAAGAACCTTTTATTGAACTAAAGTCAGGTGATGCAGGTATAATCTCTTGTGTCTCTATGTAAGCATTACCTGTCAATATCTGATCCCTATTAACTGAGACCAGTTATAGCAGGTGGGTGCTCTGAAAGGGAGAGAGATGAACTCTGAGATACAGTCAGAGTTGGGAAATTTGCTCCACATTCTGAAAAGATGGACATATGAAACTGAGGAGAGATAACCAGCCATGTGGGACACAGAGCATGGAAGAAAGGGGTAAAGTATGTTACAATCTAGTCGGGGAAGCAGCCAAAGCCTATGGTCTAGGCATATATTCATAAATATGAGGTCTAAGAGTTGATATTTCAGAAGCTGTGGTACAGGAAATTAAAACACCAACATTTACAAAAAAACTCCCAAATTTAAATTTACAATCATGGCACTTTCTGTTCTTCAGGTTATCCTCAGTTAAAACATTGTGGCTAACAGATGGCGGGTAGACCATATGAACTGTTATGTTCTTTTTTTTTTTTTTTTTAATGAAAGGATTTCTTTAAATACATAATATTAAAAAAAATAAATACTAGGTGAAGCTCTTTCTATGGATGTAGGGAGGTATAGGGATTTTATACTAAAAGAATGATTTACCATTGAAAAGATGACAAAATAGCACAGTAGGTCAGAATTCAGGATGTAAGTGGAAGACCTAATCTAAGCATTTGTATTAATTAATCTATGGTTAGATATTGACTCATTGATTTGTGATTTATGTATTCAACCTATTCATTTTCCATTTGTTTTGGAATGTAGGAAAACATTCATTTGTAAATATGGAAAATTCTGACAGAAATTAGTTTAAGACCCCTCCAGGCTTTGACAAGTTAGATTGGCATGAACTATATATATATATATTTTTTAGAGAATAAGGTTTCCTACTCATTATCCCTGGGCTATCACTGCATTGGACATTTTCCGCATATTTTTCTTCTCATCTCCCATGCCATCCTCTGTCCAGAGATATTTGTGTAATCCTAAATAACTATTATATCTATTCATCATTGTACTAAGCTTTGCGCAATTTTCTCGAGAAGAGTCACCCCTCATATCTTGTTTGTTGTATTAAATAAAAACTTATGGCCTGAAGTTAAAGAAGATCTACAAATGTATTTTGAAGTTTTTTTTTTTTTTTTTATTTTAAATGTAAGGTCTCAGATGGAAGTCTCAGGGAAGACAATTTTCCAGAATTCCCCACAGAGTGGAAGAGGCTTGTCTAAAAAATATGTGATTAGGGTGCTGACTCCACTCACTAAAAATATCACAGATGCCTGTGCTCACAAACACATGAGCTGAGCATATAGATGATGGCCACTTTCAGATCCACATTACTCACGCTTACACTGTGGTAGACACTTCTATTTTATGATGTTTTCTTGGATATTTATTTTATGGATCCTACATGCTCTTTCTCTTTTGAGTTCTTTTAATGCTTCTCCGTGTCAATTAAACCTAGAATGGAATCAATACAGTGATGGAAATGTGGTGATTGCTGCATTTGTTTCTGTCTCTGATTATTATATTGTGAACAAAAAGATTGATTCTAACTATAAAGAAACTTTTGACCTAAATAAGCGTTTTAAAATATTACTCCTTTCCAAAATTCAGTCTTTAGTGGCTTTAAGTTACTTTCCTTGCACATTAGTGTAATGTTTATTTCCCCATTGATGCTTCCCGTCTTGTAGAAACATAACTCTGTTTTAGGTGTGTCTTTCAGTTCTTATGATAAAGAAGAGGGGTTTATTTTTATTTGTTTTATTTAAATATTTGATGAACTGAACCTCTCACATTGCTCCACATAGACATGGTGTGATATTTCATGGTTTTCTCTGCAGGAGGAATGTGGAAAAAACTTTGGAACATTGGTTTTGGGAAATTTCAGAGTTCAATTTTCCATGAGAAAGAATTCTGATGATTTTAGTAACTACTTATGATATTACAATGACAGGGATTTGCCTGTGCCAGCTGCTACTGATTTAAAAGAAGGAATGTGAAAATTTGGAGTTGAGACTTCTTTTATTAAAGTGATTTCAGATTTTTTTTTTAATTTTTCATTAGAAATTTTGTAGATTCTGTTAATTTTGAAACATTTCCTCCATTTAATCCTTGTTTCTAAGTACTTGCCAACTGAGTCATATATGTCCAGAAAGATACACTGATGTTTATGAAAGCCACTGAGGGTTGATGTTTAGTATTAACCTATAGGGTCAGAGGACTGTGGCAGGCAAATTGGTAGAATTGCTTAGCAGATGTGGCTAGAAAAAAAACAGGGTTAAGTAACTTCCACAAGCTAGTTGGAGGAGGTATCAAGCCAAGATCTGAGCTATAATAAATAGCAATAAGTTTCTATGTCATTAATCTATCTACTGGCAGTCCACGGACATGACTGTGGACAGCCACAACATACATAATTCTGTGTATGCCGTGGCTCATAGTCTCCATGAGATGACTGTCAAACGAGTAGAACTCCATTCTCATCTAAATGGGCAGGGTTATGTCCACCTTTGGAAGGTAGTTTCTCTTTTCCGTGTATTCTGTTACTTTTCCTGTGATACTCTGAGGCTTTCTAAAAGCACTCAATATACTGTTGTAGTTTGTAGAAGATTTTACCTCTACACATGACAGCAGACACGTGTGTCATTGTCCATGATGAATGTATAGCAGCAACAAGGACTAAATGTGTAGATATCAATATCTTTATTTCGTTCCAAAATCCAAATTATTTTCTCAGTGTAAAATACTCAATTAGAAACCCAATTATCTCTCAGTATATTTCAGAACAGAAATAGGAGAAGTATATCCTAAATTATCAAATGCTAGTAGACCTTTAAGGGCCAAATGATGAATCAAAAGCTATGATACCTATATGAACATATTATTGAACATTGGAAATCAAAGCAAACTGAATTTTGAGTATTTTTGTTAACTAATTAGATATGGTTCGCATCTCAAGATTATGGAAATTTGCCTCAAATAACATTACTTAGTTAAATCTGATTCATATTTGTATTTGCATGTTTGTGTAAATGTTTCTTATTGACACGGACTGCCAATCTAGAAATATTATGATAACGTCATTTCTTGGCCTTCATCATAATCCAGTAATAGCTTCCTGTGGCTTGCATTTCTAAGCTGAGGTTAAAGTCAGTAAGAACCTTTTCTTCATTGGATTCTGTCGAATGTTTTTGTAAATAAATCTGTTAAGGTTCTGCCTCTCTTTTAGCTCCACCCTTTTCTCAAGAATATCCATTTAAAAAATGGTGCTGAAAGCCAAGTGATTTTGGATTCAGAAAGGAAAATAGATGCAGAATATGATATTGTCAATTTCTGGAATTTTCCAAATGGTCTCAGACAGAAGGTGAAAGTTGGATCATTTTCTTCCAAAGCTCCACAGGGTCAGCAACTGGTTTGATTGATTCTATGATACAATGGGATACAGGATTTACAGAGGTGCGTTGGATTATATCTCACTGCAATGATCACCACAGAAGTAAACATTGATTTGAGAACCTGATGATATTTGATTCCTTACAGTGCCCATCAGCACAAACAAAGAAAGAAAAAAAAACCATGCGAATATGAAGTTATATTATTTTCTTCTGAAAATTTGGTTTCTTTTCCACACACATTTCTATATGGGCATAATTTCAAGTAAGAAATATGCATTGTACTTTACTATTTAACTCCTGTACATTAATCATGTTAGCAAGAGGATTAATTTGACTTCAGAGTAATAAACAGCACATGGTCATTATTTTTTGCATGTGTTCATGCTCCTGGCAGTGCACAGTGACATGGAGGGCACATGTGCATGCATAGTTACATGACTTTCTACTGAAAATTTAAGAATGTGGCCAAATAATAACACACACACACACACACACACACACACCAGGAAGAAGCACCTTAGGAAAATAGATTTTATTTGGGTCTCATATGGCAGCAGCTGTCCAACATGATTCAGGCAATCATGGTGAAGGAGCCCAAGACAGTGATTCCCAGTGCTTTTTCTGTTAGGAACTAGCTTGAGGTGAATACTGATCTTCACAATTCTTCTTGGTTTACAATCTGTCCATGAAAACAGTCAACAAAGAGATGCTAGTTACTTCAAGGACTGTAATATAGACTATTTCCACATGGAAGGCCCAAAGATTTGTTTGCATTTTAATTCTTAGTACTTTCAAGGTCAAGTACTTCCAAAGGAATATTTACTACACCATTATAAAAACGTTGTTCTCTGCAGTGACTGAGACGCACACAGGAATGTCAGTATTTCATTCTAGTTGTTTCTCTTTTAGACAGGTTCATAGTGATCTAATATTCTCTAATTTTTTTCCCTACCTCTTTTTTTCACATTTCTAATTTTTTATTTAATTAATTTATTGAGATTACAACTCAACTGCTATCCCATCACTTGTATCCTCCTGTTCTTCCCTCCCTCCTGCTTTCACCCTATTGCCCTCTCCTAGGGCTATGACAAAGGGGAACCTCCTCCCTTACTATATGATCATAGGCTATCAAGTCTCATCCTGGTAGCCTGCTTATTCTTTCTCTGAGTGCCACCAGGCCTCCTCACCAAGGCGAGGTGGTCAAATATGGGGCACCAGAGTTCATGTCAGTCAGTCCCTGCTCTGCACATAACTGTGGAGAATGTCCTGTCCATTGGCTAGATCAGAGTAGGGGTTCAATGTTTACTACTTGTATTGTCTTTGGTTAGTGCAATAGTTTGAGCAGACCCCCTGGGCCCCAATCCACTTGTCATAATGTTCTTCTTGTAG
Organism: Acomys percivali; assembly: GCA_907169655.1. Taxonomy (NCBI): domain Eukaryota; kingdom Metazoa; phylum Chordata; class Mammalia; order Rodentia; family Muridae; genus Acomys; species Acomys percivali. The sequence goes on from CAJRSG010019032.1 coordinate 5,895, forward strand.
GTTTCTAAGACCCTCTGGATCCTTCTATTTTCCTGTTCTCCTATATCTCTCTTACCCAGAGTCATAGTAGCATGTCCTCACATCTATCCCAATCTCCTGGTAAGTGAAGACTTTCATGGGACATGCCTTTTGGGCTAGTGTCCACTAATAAGTGAGTGTATACCATGTGAGTCTTTCTGCTTCTGGGTTAACTCACTCAATATGATCATTTCTAGTTCAATCCATTTGTCCACAAATTTTGGGATGTCCTTGTTTTTTTGTAGCTGAGTAGTATTCCATAGTGTAAATGTACCACAGTTTCTTTATCCATTCTTCAACTGAGGGACATTTAGGCTGTTTTCAGGTTCTGGCTATTATAAGTAAGGCTGCTATGAACATGGTTGAGCATATGTCCCTATTGTGTGCTGGAGCATCTTCTGGGTATATTCCAAGGAGTTGAATACCTGGGTCTTGAGGAAGCCCTATTCCCAGTTTTCTGAGAAAGCACCAGATAGATTTACAAAGTGGTTGTACAAGTTTGCATTCCCACCAGCAATGAAGGAATGTTCCTTTTTCTCCACATCCTCACCAGCATGTGGTGTCACTTGAATTTTTGATCTTAGCCATTCTGATGGGTGTAAGCTAGAATCTCAAAGTCGTTTTGATTTGCATTTCTCTGATGACTAAGGACATTGAGCATTTCTTTAAGTATTTCTCAGCCATTCTATATTCCTCTGTTGAGAATTCTCTGTTTAGTTCTGAGCTCCATTTCTCAATTGTGTTATTTGGTTTAATGCTGTTTAATTTCTTGAGTTCTTTATATATTTTGGATATTAGACCTTTGTCAGATGTAGGGTTGATGAAGATCTTTTCCCAGTGTGTAAGCTGTTGCTTTGTTCTGTTGACAGTGTTTCCTGTCTTACAGAAGCTTCTCAGCCTTATGAGGTCGCATTTGTTAATTGTTGGCCTTAAGGCCTGGGCTGTTGGTGTTCTGTTCAGGAAGTTGTCTCCTGTGCCAGTATGTTCCAGGCTCTTCCCCACTTTCTTTTCTAACCAGTTTTAGTGTCTCTGGATTTATGTTGAGGTCTTTAATCCACGTGGGCTTGAGTTTTGTGTATGGTGACAAATATGGGTCTAATTGCATTTTTCTACATGTAGCCATCCAGTTAGACCAGCACCATTTGTTGAAGATGCTATCCATTTCCCATTGAATAGATTTGGCTCCTGTGTCAAAAATCAAGGGGCCACATGTATGTGTGGATTCATTTATGGGTCTTTGGTTCAATTCCATTGATCAACTAGCCTATTGCTGTGCCAGAACCATGCTGTTTTAATTACTGTTCCTCTATAGTACAGCTTGAGTTTGGGTATGGAGATCCCACCAGAGGATCTTTTATTGTATAGGATTGTTTTGGCTATTCTAGGTTTTTTGTTTTTCCATATGAAGTTGAGAATTGATCTTTCACTGTCTTTAAAAAAAAATGTGTAGGTGTTTTGATAGGGATTGCATTGAATGTGTAAATTGCTTTTGTTAAGACGGTTATTTTTACTATGTTAATACTCCCTATCCACGAACAAGGGAGATCGTTCCATATCCTGATGTCATCTTCAATCTCTTTCTTCAGAGATTTGAAGGTTTTTTCTTTGTTTGTTTCAAACAAGTTTTTCACTTGTTTGGTTAGAGTTATTGCTAGATATTTTATGTTGCTTGTGGATATCATGAAGGGTGTAGTTTTCCAAATTTCTTCCTCTGCATGATTGTCATTTGTATATAGGAAGGCTACTTACTTATTTGGGTTAATTTTGTATCAAGCCATTTTGCTGAAGGTGTTTGTAAGCTGTAGGAGTTCTCTGGTGGAATTTTGGGGTTCACTTATGTACACTATCATATCATCTGCAAATAGGGATAATTTTAGTTCCTCCTTTCCCATTTGGATCCCCTTGATCTCCTCTTGTTGTCTTATTGCTCTGGCTAGAACTTCAAGAACTATATTGAAGAGATATGGAGAAAGTGGGCTGCCTTGTCTGGTCCCCAATTTTAGAGGAATTTCCTTGAGTATCTCTCCATTTAATTTGATGTTGGCTATTGGCTTGCTGAAAATTTATTATGTTTAGGTATGTGCCTTGTATTCCCAATATGTCCAAAACTTTAAACATGAATGGGTGTTGGATTTTATCAAATGCTTTTTCTGCATCTAAGGAGATGATCATGGAAGTATTTTTTCTCTCACTTTGTTTATATGGTGGATTAAATGATGAATTTACATATATTAAACCATCCCGGTATGCTTGGAATGAAGCCTACCTGGTCATGGTGAATGATATCTTTGATATGTTCCCGTATTCATTTTGTGAGTATTTTATTGAGTATTTTTGCATCAATGTTCATAAGAGAAATTGGTCTGAAATTCTCCCTTTTTTTGGGGGGGGGGGTCTTTGTAGGATTTAGGTATCAATATGACTCTGGCCTCAACGAATGAATTTGATAATGTTCCACCCATTTCTATCTTTTAAAGTAGCTTGAAGAGTATTGATATTAGCTGTTCTTTGAAGGTCTGGTAGAATTCTGTGCTGAAACCATTTGACCTTGGGCTTTTTTTGGTTAGGAGACTATCATGATTGCTTCTATATATATGGGAGAAATAGGACTATTTAATTTGTTTAACTGATCTGGATTCAATTTTGGCAAGTGGAATCGACCAAGAAAATTGTCCATTTCCCTTAGATTTTCAAATTTTGTGGCATGTATGCCTTTAAAGTAGGATCTTATGATTCTTTGTATTTTTTCAGTGTCTGTTGTTATGTCTCCTATTTTCATTTCTGATTTTGTTTATTTGGATAGTGTCTCTCTGCCTTTTGGTTAGTTTGGCTAATGGTTTCTCTATCTTGCTGATTTTCTCAAAGAATCACCTCCTGGTTTTGTTGATTCTTTGAATTGTTCTCTTTGTTTCTAATTTATTGCTTTCAGCCCTGAGTTTAATTATTTCCAGACGTCTATTCCTCTTGGATGTTTCTGCTTCTTTGTTTTCCAGGACGTCCAGCTGTGTTGTTAAGTTGCTTCTGTGGGATGTTTCCAATTTCTTTATAAAGGCACTTAGTGCTTTCATCTTCAGATCTTGAACTGTTTTATTGATTTCCTTCATATGATTGTTTGTATTTTTCCAGTGTCTCTCTACAAGCCTCTTTTATGTCTTCCACCTGTTTGACTGCATCTTCCTGCATTTGATTATGGATTTTATTTGTTTCCTACATTATCATCTTCATTACTAAGGATTTGAGGTCATTTTCTTTTATTTTGATTGTATTTGAGTTCTCAGGGTTTTTTTTTCCCCCCTTTGGGATAGCTGGGATCTGGAGATGTCAAATTGTTTTGGTTTTTGTTGCTTGCATTCTTACACTGTCCTTTAGATTTCTTGCTATCTCTGATGTTGGATAGTAGCTTCTGGTGTCCTTCACTGGTTGTTGAGAGTGGATAGTTGGTGAGTGATTATTGGTCATGTGCCCTTGCCTGTGGGGATCAGGGAGTTCTTCCTGGAATCAGCAGGTGACCTGATTTCTGCTCCAGGAGATGTTGTTCTACACCTTAAGCTCATGATTGGGTCAGCAGAGGTAGGCTTCTGCCTGATCCCGTTCACACTACTGAGGGAAATCAGACCAGCTGTGTTGGGAGCAACTGCTTAATTTTCTGTCCTGACCTTCTTACCCCTTGGGGCAGTCCAGCCTCTCCCAGGCATGTAGGAGACCCCACCAGGCAGTGGGGACTGGCCAAGCCAAGTTTTAACTGCTCAATTGTGCAGGTACAGACTGCTGTAGTGAGTAGATAGGTTTGCAACCAGACCTGTTCAGATAGCAGGACTGTGGTGGTTCTATCCCACTGAGATATGGCCACAGTTCAGACCCAATCCAGACCCCTTGGGGTTGTCCAATTCTCCCAAGAGCATGGGAGTCCCTCCTGGGCCATGAGGACTGTCCAGGCTGGGCATTATCTGTCCAATTGTCCAGGCCCGGACTGCTATGGCCCTTAGTCAGGTTCCTGCCCGGACCAGTCTAGATAACGGAACAGTCTAAATTGAGCACCTTTGGTGGTTCAAGCCCAGTGAGCTGTGGTCACAATTCAGACCCCCTTCTAGACCCTCGGGGCAGTCTAGCTTCTCCCATGAGCGTGGGAGTCCCTGCTGGGCCATGGGGATTGTCCGGGCCAGGTTCTATCAGCCCAATTTTGCAGGCGTAGTCCACTGAGGCCAGCTGCCTGGCTCCAGCCTGGACCTGCCCAGATCCCGCATGATGTTGCTGGGCACCATGTTCCCTGCTGCCAGGGCTTCCCCGTGGTCTCGAGGCATCTCCGTGGACTGCTGTGGGGCAGGTGGGTGTGTCCAAGGACAGATTAACCTGTTTCTCGGAGAATTCCTCAGGCCAGGAGCTCTGCTGCGCCACCTTCCCATACACTGCACCTGGGCTATAGAAGCCGGCTGCAGCCCGCAGGTGGGTTCTGTTCCAAAGTCTGGGGAGTGGGTTCAGGTCCTCCGTGGGCTATTATTCGGCCTGGGTTCAGGCCCACCTGTGGTCTGCACTGTGTGGGACCCCACTCACCTAGTGTTCTTCAGTTCTTGCAGTCTGTGGCTCCCAGTACGGTCCCTGGTCTCTGAGCTATAGATCGGATACAGTGTGTGATAGGCGCCGCCATCTTGGAACGCCTTCCTTACCTCTTAAATGTCTACAACTCCTCAGAAATTTATTGCCTTAGGATGACCATTCTAACACATTGAACTTTGGAGGGAATACTAATTCAAGCTAGAAGCATACAAACAATACTATGAAGTTACAAATACAAAGACATGCTATCTCATTGTTTAGTATTGTATTAGATTTTTTTTTGAGACAGGGTCTCTCTGTGTAGCCTTGGCTGTCCTGGACTCACTTTGTAGACCAGGCTGGCCTCGAACTCACAGTGATCCGCCTGCCTCTGCCTCCCGAGTGCTGGGATTAAAGGCGTGCGCCACCACGCCCGGCTTGTATTAGATTTTTAAGTGTCCTAAAACTGTACATTATTGAATATTTTGTCTTGTGTACTTAATTTTCAGCTTCCTCGCTCTGTGTGCAGTGAGAGATGTGTTTCTGGATTCAGAAAATCCCCCAAAGAGGGGAACCCTGACTGTTGCTATGACTGCACTCCTTGTGCAGATAATGAGATTTCCAATGAAACAGGTAAATGTTATTGGGGCATTTCTGACCTATCTAGAGTGGTATTCAATAAGAAGCACATGGAATTTATGTGTGTGTGAAGAAACAGCAGGAATAAGACCTGTTTTAACTTCATTTAAAAGTAAAAACAATTTAGTTCATTGTATAATCACTGCCCATTAAATCATACTTGACCATAGTTTTATCATCCTTGCAAAGCATTGTGCCATGCAGAGAACATTTTTGTCTATCCTAGAGAATATCCTTTAATTTAACCATGACATTTAACCTGCAGAGAATAAATTGTAAACTTATTATATTTTTTGAAAGAAATTTAATTTAGTGTTAGCACAAATGCATGGCTGGGTCCTCACATTGTTGCTTTCATAATGTCAGTCACCATTCTAGATTCTTCAAAGGTGATCAGAAAGTTAATTGATTAATATTTGGCTATATTTTAAAATGTTTTTTAAAAGATTTATTCACTTTGTTTTGTCTAGGAGTGTTATTTGTGCATGCATGCATGTGTATGAACCATGACCTTATTTGATGTACATGATAAATATTAACATCAGTTTCAGTGAATATGAAGTCAGAAAGCACTGATGTACCATGCGGGTACTTAAAAGCAACTAAGGCTCGTAGTTAAGAGTAACAGGTGCCCTGTACCAAACGACCATTTATCCAGCTTTCTACTTTTGGCCATGTGTCATAATGTTCAACATTTCCTTAATGAATAGCTCTCCTTCCCTTTTTCTCCAATCTTTATATGCAGTGGACCATCTTGAGATGTAGCATCTCAAGAGAGTGGGATCAATCTGCAACATATCTTAAATTCCTAAAGATATTGGACCAGAAAATATACATTAGGGAGATATGTCACAAACCAATCATGAGAATCTTCCATTGAGCAAAACTTGATTTTATAGTGTAGCATTTCTGAGTTTACTTGATTCACTTAAGCTTAAAGAATCCGATACTACTCACTAACTCAATGTATACAAATGGCCGTGTTTTTGTAATGTATCAATGGATTCATATAACATAGAATAGATAAATTGTGAAATAATTTCTCCTGTCAAGTAGCTGGAATGACACACCATTACTTCTATTAATGTTAGTTTGAAATTAAGCTAGGCATATATGGACCCTCATGTTCTCAGAGCACCCGAGGACATTGAAGTAGAAGGGTCAATTTTCCAAGGTGACTCTGGGAATAATAGATAAATTCTATGTAAAATACATTTAAGAAATCATAAATAGGCACAGGGTAGTTGATAACAGTATATATGAGGAGCACATACAGGAACAATGTTGAATATTTAGGAAAACAGGAAAGAATTCCACATCATTAATTTTTACTTAACTGATATTTTCATTTATTAGTTTAATGTTTAGGATCAAATATGAATTCCATGAATCCTAATATGTTTTAAAATTCCTTCATGAAAAGAGAAATTTTCTAAATTTTGAGGACTTTTAATTTACTTCATTTCAAACTGTACATATTAAGAATGACTCTACAAACTACTAAAAGCATACTGTGCATATAAGAGCTTTGTGTACGCTGGTTGCAATGTAAGTTCATGAACATGCTACATGTATTCATCTGAGGAAATCTGAAATGTCAACGTCGAACACTGTGCGGTTTCTGTTTGAGAGCAGTTTCAGAAAAAAGAGACAAAACATAAATGGTGAAGGGTTCAAAATAGAGAATCTTACTCTTCAAACATTGAGAATGAGCTATATTATTTCTGAAAACTGCATATGTAAATATCAACAATTTTTTGACATGCCTTTTTTTTACTAAAACCATACTTTTTACTAAATAATACACGTGTTCATGCTTACAATGAATTCATGCTCTGTTAAAAAAACGGTAGAAAGAAAATAAGTGGTAAACAAAAGAGGAAGGCCTTGTGTGTGACTTGAGAGGGACAGTATGACATGAAGGCACAGATCACAAGCAAGAGCTTTATATCTGTCTGTTAAACACATCTTTTATCCATACAACATCCTAAACAGTCTCACAGGGAGTTCTCATGCTATCAAGAGTCCAGTAATTCTCATTCCACATGTACCCTTGGGGAATGAACACTGGACAGCCAATCAAAACCATGAAATAGGAAAACTTGGGGCCAATAAATAATAACAACACTATAAGAGAGACATTTGAAAACACAATTTCCTTCTTGTACTGGACATGCATGACCGATTCATTCTTCATATATTTCACAAGGATGATATCTGATGACACCAGTTTATGGAATTTCATTCAGTAAGTTAAGAATATATATATACACACACAAAAGTATCACTTAATATCAAACGTATTTAGGAAAAAAGATAAGGGAATAGAACTATTCACTTCAGGTCTCAATAGAGACAATAAGCAGTATCTGCTTAACATTATTGATTAGACACCGTTTGGGAATTTGCACTACTTTATTAAGCCTGAAACAACAAAGGAAAGAGATTCAAGTAACATGCCAGAGCACGGGTACAGGGTACAGGGAGTAGCTTGGGATATAAAAGAAAGCTGAATACTGACTCAAAATAATTTCCTCCCTGTCCAGATGTGGATAATTGTGTGAAGTGTCCAGATAATCACTATGCAAACACAGAGCAAAATGTCTGCCTACAGAAATCAGTGACATTTCTGTCCTATGAAGACCCCTTGGGAATGGCTCTCACTTGCATGAGCCTGGGCTTCTTTGTGATCACTGCTGGTGTCCTCGGTGTCTTTGTGAGGTACCCAGCACCCCCATTGTCAAGGCCAATAATCGGACTCTCACTTATATCCTGCTCATCACTCTGACCTTCTGTTTTCTCTGCCCCTTGCTTTTCATTGGCCAACCCAACACAGCCACCTGTATCCTGCAGCAGTGCACATTTGGAGTTCTGTTCACAGTGGCTCTCTCCACTGTCTTGGCCAAAACGATGACTGTTGTTCTGGCCTTCAAGGTCACTGTTCCAGGGAGAATGGTGAGGTGGCTCATGCTATCAAGGGCCCCTAACTTCATCATTCCCATCTGCACCCTTGTCCAACTTGGGATCTCTGGAATTTGGATGAGCTCTTCGCCTCCCTTTATAGACTCAGATTCTCAGTCTGAACATAAGCACATCATCCTTGTCTGTAACAAGGGCTCAGTTGTTGCCTTCCACTGTGTTCTGGGATACCTCTTCTCCTTGGCACTTGGCAGCTACACTGTGGCTTACCTCCCCATGAACCTGCCTGACATATTCAATGAAGCCAAGTTCTTGACATTCAGCATGTTGGTGTTCTTCAGTGTGTGGGTCACATTCCTCCCTGTCTATTATAGCACCAAGGGTGGCCATGGAAGTCTTCTCCATCTTGACTTCCAGTGCAGGGCTGCTAGGCTGCATCTTTGCTCCCAAGTGCTACATTATTTTGTTAAGACCAGATAGGAACTCACTTTATTGCATCAGGTTCAAAGCACATTCTCGGGGAGAAGTCCGTCTTACAGATTAGTCTGTGTTCTTAATTTACAGAACTCTTAACTCAGTGTAGCATCACCCAACTAGTCAGAGACTATGTTGTAGTTAGGGATTTTACATTCATTGGTTTATATTTTGATGAAATACATCCTTATTTTCTCATTTTCTAATGTTATTTACTTATTTATCTAAATTAGAAAGCTGATTTCCACTCAAATTATCTATTTTTCTGTCTATTATTAGTAAAAAAAAAATGAGCTGTGTATATCTTTACCTCTTCAACATTTCATATCTTTCTTATTAAATCACCAACTGTTTCCATATGAATCCATATTTTTCCAATGCCTTGTTACTAGACAGAAATATATTGTGATTTCCTTTTTGCTTGCACATTTTATAAAAACTGAATAAGATTTTGGCGTGGCAAAAAATTTGGGAAAATCTCATAATGAGCTGCTTATTTCATTAGAATGAAGACAATTTTACACTATAACCCAAAGTGCTATATTAGTCTACCTTATTCTCCAGATAAAAGATTATTACATAGAGATTCTATTAAATCTGTCTTTTACTTCTAGTGCCCAGCTGTATCCAGATCTTCAGAACCTGTACCAATGTCTCTCTTTGACTACTAATATCTAAACAGTGATTTGTGTACTTCTAGCTCACAATTCTTCACTTTTGATAAATTGGTTTATATTCATTCACATTAAATTATAATATGTGAAGTATGCTCATTTATAAGCATACATTTTTCAATAGCTTGTAATAATTTCATAAAATGAAATGAATTCTCAGAGAGCTACACTTTTAATCTTCTCTTTTTATGTATTAGACATTTGCATGAATGTGTAAGACTTTCTGTGATGTAGGCCTTGTATATTGTTATTTATCATTGTTTTTTCTTTTAATATTTTTTTATTTACTTATTTATTATGTATATAGTGTTCTGTCTGCATGTACACCTGCATGCCAGAAGAAGACACCAGATCTCATTATAGATGGTTGTAAGCCACCATGTGGTTGCTGGGAATTGAACTCAGCACCGAAAACAGAATCAGCAATTAAAGGGAAGCATTTACTGTGGGTGAGAAAACACGCACATGGCAGACATACTGAGAAAAAGACCCTCTGCAAAGGAGAGGGGACTTAGAACGCAAAAACCCAGTCTCTGAGCCCCTAACTTGGGGCTGCTCAGTTTGAGGACAGGATGGTTAGTTGGTGTGACAGACTTGTTCTGATCTGGCCTTGAACTTGTTGAGCCAACAATCTCTCAGCAGGAGGCTGCTGGTGGGGGACTAAAGCTGCCAGGCTTTTGTCTCAAGTCAGGCAGTTGAGGAAGAAGCTGGCCATCTTGGAAATTCACCACCTCTAGGTGTGGCCCCGCCCCCTATCTGCCTACAGGTCGGCTCTCTAACTCTTGCAAGTTGAGTCTCTCTTCCTTCAGGAGAAGGAAGTGATTTCCATATTCCCTACCAAAACCTTTTCCCCTCAGTGCCTCACGGACACAATGACAAAAAGGACACAGAAATATTTTCCACCTCACATTTGACTATGTCCCCTAGAGGGGGAGACCTAGTGGCACTCAGAGGAAGGACAGCAGGTCACCAAGAAGAGACTTGATACCCTATGAGCATATACAGGGGGAGGTAATCCCTCTCAGGAACAGTCATAGGGGAGGGGAATAAGGGGAAAATGGGAGGGAGGGGAGATGGGAGGATACAAGGGATGGCCAATTCCATTTCCCTCTAATCTTCCCCAGTCTCACGACCAACAGCCCCCCATGGTCTTAGATTTCTACCTTCCTGAAGTGCAGAAGAGATGAGTTTCCTGTAGTGAGTGGTATGGCTCCTGGCTGACTAATTCAAACGTTGTTGACTCAGCAGAAGTTAGTTCTATATAAAAATAAGGTGATTTATACATTTAAGACAGCCTTATTGCCGGGCATGGTGGCGCACGCCTTTAATCCCAGCACTCCGGAGGCAGAGGCAGGCGGATCTCTGTGAGTTTGAGGCCAGCCTGGTCTACAAAGTGAGTCCAGGACAGTCAAGGCTACACAGAGAAACCCTGTCTCAAAAAACCAAAAAAAAAAAAAAAAGACAGCCTTATTGATAACATATACTTTATGAATGTAGATCATAGTTGTCAAGCAGACTAGAGGGCACCAGTATCCTTGAGCTATAGGACCCAATAATGTTGGCACCCCTCCAGAGTTCCCATCTATTAGTGCACACAGATAGGGCATATTTTCATTTGTTTGGCAGAAGTTTTATTTTACCTACATTTCCTATATTTTGAACATTTTTAACTTATTTCATTGTGAAATCTTGCCATGTGTAAAACCTAAATTCAGTATCAGTTGGCATAGATCAACAACATAAGGAAAACCCGTGTCCCTAAATCCTCATTGGTAGAAATATGTAACTGTAACTTGGCACAGATGTTTGTGGGTTTCAAGCTTAAAAGCTCTGTAACATTCTGCTTACCGGGGACAAGTGTGTGTGTGTGTGTGTGTGTGTGTGTGTGTGTGTGTGTGTGTGTGTCACAGTTTACCTGGAGAGTCTGTTCTGCGGCTCTGATCCATAAGCAGCATCTTAAATACAATAAATTCTTGACATTTTCATTGACCAAATCTTGAGTTGGGTTGGATCTAGATAGACCTTTACCACATTGAAAACATTCATACATTTTTTTTCTCCAGTACCTGTACTTTTGTGTTTTAGGGGATAATTGTGACAGACAATGGCTTTACCACATTACTTATATCTATAGAATTTCTTTTCCACATTAATACATTCAGGATGATGAAGACTAAAGAAATGTGCAAAGGCTTCATTTACCATATTAAATACATTCATACGGTTTCTCTCCAGGATGAATTCTTTCAGGATGATGAGGATGTACATAAAAGTACAAAGGCTTCAATATGTTAAATACATTCTCTCATATATGTGTTCTTTTATGTACTCTGAGATTACCTGGTTGTGAAAAGGCTTTACCACATTGATTACATTCATATGGTTTTTCTCTAGTGTGTGTTGTTTTATGCATGAGGAGATGACTGTGACATGCAAAGGCTTTACCACAGTAATTACATTCATAGGGTTTCTCTCCAGTATGTGTTCTTCTATGTACTTGTAGGTTACTGAGACACTCAAAAGCTTTAATGCATTGATTACAGTCATAGAGTTTCTCTCCAGAATGTGTTCTTTTATGTTTTTGGAGATTTCTTTGACATGCAAAGGCTTTACTGCATTGATTACATTTGTAGGGTTTCTCTCCACTACGTGTTCTTTTATGTGTGATGAGATGGTGGTGTGGTGAAAAGGCTTTATTACATTGATTACGTTCATAGGGTTTCTCTCCAATATGTGTTCTTTTATGTAATTGAAGATGTAATTGATGGCTCTATCACATTGATTACGCTTCTAGGGTTTCTCTCCAGTATGAACTCTTTCATATATTTGAAAAAGCCAACCATATACAAAGGCTTTACCGCATTGATTACATTCATAGGGTTTCTCTCTTGTATGTATTCTTTTATGTACTCAGAGAGCACCATTGCATGCAAAAGCTTTACTGCATTGATTGCATTCATAGGGTTTCTCTCCAGTACATGTTCTTTTATGTTTTAGGAGATCATTGTAGTGTGAAAAGGCTCTATAATATTGATTGCATTCACAGAGTTCCTCCCCAGTATGTGTTCTTTTATGTAAGTGAGGATTACAGTTTTGTGAAAAAGCTCTATCACATTGATTATCCTTGTAGGGTTTTGCTCCAGTATGAACTCTTTCATGTGTTTGAGGATGACCAGGATATCCAAAGGCTTTATCACATTGATTACATTCATAGGGTTTCTCCCCAGTATATGGTGTTTTTTTTAAATGTATTTGGACATTATTGTGACGTGCAACAGCTTCATCATAATGAATCCCTTCATGAGTTTTCTCTCCAGCATGAATTTCTCATGCCTTTGATGATGATTGTTATATGCAAAGGCTTTACCACACTGAGTATATTCATAGCCCTTCTCTCCAGTATGACTTCGTTCATACTTGCAAAATAATAAGTGCATGTGAAAGGTTTACAACATTCATTACCCTGATAATTCTTTTTATCTCTATGAGTTAATTCGAAAAATTGGTTTAATTGTAAAATGGATTCAGAACCTAAAGTTTTATCACTTCATTTGCATTCATGTTTTTCCCTCTATTATGAATTGCTTTGAAGCATTAAAGATACCTGTGATGGGAAGACCATTTACTGCAGGGCTCACATGGACAGCAAACCATAATTGTGATATTGGTTGTAATATAGCATCCTAGAATATTAGCAAATCTATATTAGATTTTTCACAAACATGAATAAAACTGGAAGGACTCATAGCTTTAACACACTGATCGCATTCATAAATTTTTCTACAGTTTGAGTCATACAGCATTTGCAAAATGAACCAGGACAGGCAGAATTTCTACATATCCAGTACTCATATGGATTTACTGCAGTGTGCACTTGTGTATGTATTTCCAAGGACACAGTTTAAGAACCTTTACTTTTTTATATATTAGGGGTGGAAAAAAGGCACCTACTTTCTAGAAATCGTTTCAGGATTTTTTACTAATTCTCTTTACACTGAAAATTTCAGTAACTCATGCAGAGTAGAGGGCTCCAGTGACCTGCAACTGTTAGGGAGTCCTGGTTGTCCCTCTTTGGGTCCCAGCTATAGAGACCAGATATCAGGAAAATGCAGATAAGTGGTGAAGGATCCGCACAGAATCCTAAAAAACAGACCCTGGAGACCAGAAAGAATCAAAGTGCAGATTTAATTTTATTGTTAGTGTATAAGCCTGAATTGAAGGAGAGATAAACCTGTTTTTTATGAGCCCAAGTGTGGGGTCAGAACGGTCTTGCGAGAGAACAGGTGAGGTTAATCCACTAGAAGAGCAACCACCTCATGCAGGAGCTTGATTGTTGCCAGCTGAAAAGATCCCATGAACAGACTCTGGGAGGAGATATATAAATGAGGCAAGAACTGGAGGCCGGGCTTTCCGGAGACTTTGGATAGTTTTTGGCTGTTCATCGCTCCTCTTCGAGCCGCTCCTAGGGAGAACCACTTGAAGAAAGGCTTTGGGGCTCCGACTCCTGCTGAGGTTCCAGGTTCTGGTTACTCCAGGTTCCAGCAGAAGAAATCCTGCTGATTATACCAGGAGAATCATTCCTTGGAACTGATATCCTTATGGTTTTGTTACTGTGTTCTTTAATCCTCTGTTCCCATTGTTTTGGTTAGTCGAGTTATAAGTGATGTACATTCAGTTAATAAGTTGTAAAAAATTATATTGGTTAAGGAAATTGAGCCTACACTTAATACAACTGGAGGTCCAGTCATACCATCCCATGCTAGCCTCAAACACCAATAGCAATCATTCTGGTTGATGAAACAATAAGGAAATTAAAAGAGGCAAGATCAACTCAGAGTACCTCCATAAAAATAGGGGAAGTAGTCGCAGCCCTAGGCTTAGATCCATTTTGAGAATTCTTTAGGGTGCTAGGAGTCTCTAGTAGATCCTATGTCCAATGGATCAGGATTGTTCGAGGAGACATACTTGAGGGTCTCCATAAGGCTTATCTTAACATTCTAGACAGGTGACATTTCCTGTGGGCCTGCAGACCACCAGCTGTCCCTAAAACTGCCCTCTGTAGAGACACGTCCTTGTACCAGTGTCAAAGTCCTTGACATTATTTGTTCTCCCACGTTCCCTAAGGCATTTTTACCCTGGGCCTAGGCATTAGGGAGTTGATGGGCCTGCCCATGCCTGGCTCTCAAGAGACTGATACGTTCCTTAGGGACATCCTATTTTCTTGAGGTGAAAATTTCACATGGGCCCTGCTCTGACCATGGTTATGCCTAATGCACCCCAGGATAGGCTAGTGAGCAAGGCTGGGACCTGGCAGGTCTACTCAATTGGCATCAGACTGAGGATCTCCAGCCTTCGCAAGAGAGCAAGAGCCCTCAGGAGGTTCCTTGGAGTGTATGGAAGAGAACTTCTGGTGACTTGCAGGTGATGACACCAAAACCTCACACCGTGGCCAGCATGCCAGCACCAGTGCCTGCCCCTCAGAACCATGCCATACGGAATATGAGGACACAAGGCTCTGCACTGTGTCAAGAATTTATGACACACTGAAGGCAGAACGTACCTGGTGGACAATAGTACCTCCCTGGCCAACGTATACCATGGAGGTCTATGGTTCTATGGGGTCCTCAGACCAAAAATATGCTGTGAGATCTGCTAGAGCCCTATCCTTGCCTTTGGAGCTTTGGACAGCAGAGTGGGTATGCAGACCTTGCAGGAAAAAATGGGGAAGTTCCCTCAAAACCTCATGATTATAAAATATGATGTGGGATTTGCTTTACCTGAGAATGAGTCTGATTTTTAGAAATGCCACCCAACACAAGGTGAGATGGCAGCAGGAGAAGGAAGTAGATGGTTCATAGCAAGTTCTGTTCCACATACAATTATTCCAACTATGAAACTATACACCTAAATTCTCAGCAATCTATAATAGAAAAAATTTGATGCCATACAATGTTCATTTTTAGTCAGTGTTACATTCGTTTAATCCTAGCACTTAGGAGGCAAGTGTAGATGGATCCCTGACTTGAGGTGAATTACAGGACAGCTATGGGTACACAGAGAGGAAAAGATTACTATTGAGGGCCTAGAGAGATGGTTCGTTTGCTAAGAGCTCTGGCTGCCGTTGGAGAGGTCCCAGGTTTGAGTCCCAGAACCTAGATGGAGGTTTACATCCATCTAACTCCAGTTCCAGGAGATCTAACTCTTTCTTCTGGTCTCCACAGCAACAGAAAATCATAAGACCCACATAAACGCTATGTGGAGTGTGTGTGTGTGTGTGTGTGTGTGTGTGTGTGTGTGTGTGTGTTCATATTGGTTCAGAAAGATGGCTAAGCATGTGCAGGTTTGCCACCAAGACTGATAAATTAAGTTGAGAGTCCAGGATTCACTTGGTGGAATAAGAGAACCAACTCACTCCCACAGGTCCCCTGACCTCCACATTCACACATGCTCACACAATCTCACCTACAAAACAACTTACAATTACCTTAATAAATCAGGGTCATCTTGGACTACATCCTGAATTTTAGTCTAGATTAAGCTATGAGATTAATTCTTATATATGTATATTTAAATAATTTGATATGTAAAACTATAATTATATTTTAAATTATATAAAAATAAATAAATATATATTTACATATAGATTCAGCCAACCATCACCATCATCGTTATTTAGAATCCTACCAACTTATAGATATTCCCTTGACTCCTTATCACCTGTTACTCTGTCCTACTTTATGTCTTGGTCAGTGACTTTGGTGACACCAGGACAACATATATGTGAAATTCCACAGGCTTCTTTCAGTCAACACAAAGACCTCACTGTTTTCTATGTGGTGGGTGTACCTGAATGCCCTCTCTTATTTAGGACTGGAAACAGGGAAAATCCTGTACCTGACTTCTCTTGGGGGAGGAGTGGCTCACAGGCAACCCTACCCTTTCCCTTGACTGTCGTCACAAGCTGTTCCTGTAGAGGAAGTGATGTTGGGCGCCCTCCCCATCTGAACTTTCCCCACCCCAACCAAGCCACATCCATCCTAGTCCATACCTTTTCTAATGTGTATTTTTTTTTAAGATTTATTTATTTATTATTATGTATACAGTGCTCTGTCTGCATGTACACCTGCAGGCCAGAAGAGGGCATCAGATGATATTATAGATGGTTGTGAGCCACCATGTGGTTGCTGGGAATTGAACTCAGGACCTTCGGAAGAGCAGTCAGTGCTCTTAACCTTTGAGCCATCTCTCCGGCCCCTAATGTGTATTTCTTGACTTAGCTCCACACATGGAAATTCGTCACAATTTCAACACATAATTACTAGCACATAATTACCTCTTGCTCTGCTTACCACCAAGAAGCCTGAATCCATCGTACACCCCAGGCTGGGCATTCCAGACCTTGTTTTCTCCTCCCAGCAAAGGGCCTAAGCTATAGGGACAGCTCATTCATATTCTCTTGGACCAGGGCTCGTGAGGCCAGAAATGGTCATGTTGACCTCTTCCCCACTCAACCTAAATTGGTTTCATGTTTCTAGACTTTGGCCACCGTATGCTGGATTGTCCTGTTTCCAGAATCCAGAACACCCTCTAGAGCTGGACTTGTCTCCGAGGACAGAATGGTGGACGGGTCCTTGCAGACAATAATTTTTTACATTATTGTACAGGAAACTGGGACATGCAGCATGCAGTGTGGCACTGAGCTACATTCCCTTAGACGGGCGAGCATCTGCCTCTCTGAACCCCAGTTTCTTCTTCTTTTCTCATGTTTCCACTCCTCTTAGAAAACTTTGTGTGTGTGCACAATGACTCTAGAAATCTAAGACATGTGTCTTCTAGCCATCTCCACCTATTTTCAAGACAGAACCTCTTTCTGAGCCCGGAACTCACTGAGGGCTGTATATGTCAACCAGTAAATCTCCAGGACCTGACTGCCTCCAGCTAGACTCTACACATGTGCTCTGCCATGCTCAGCATATTTAAACATGTGCTGGGAAATTCGAATTCAAGGACTTATGCTTGCACAGGAATGTCTCCATACCAAATCTCTCCCCACCATTTATTGGACTGTTTTGCTCCGCATACCCAGGCAGGCCTAGAAATTGTGTTCCCCATGCCCCAGTCTCCAAGTGATGGGGTGACAGACACGCACATCACCTCATCTGAACAGTGGGTCTGCACTGAGCAGTGCCTGTGATGATTCTGGAGTAAGACATTATGTTCGCTCAGGGGCCCTCTGCAGGGGTCAGGGCACCTCTCATGCAAGCCATGCCTGGAGCTTTAAGGACCAGTGACCAGTGCCTTCAAGATCCCCAGACCCTGCCTTAGACCACGTGTTCAGTGTCAGCTCCATGGAAGGACATAGACCCACCAGTTATCCCAAGCTAGTGGGAACATGAAGAAGCATGGAACATCAAATAGCATATACATTTCCATATCAGTCAAGCTATGTTGTGATATATATAGTTGATTGCTGATTATCCTACTTTATTACATGTGAACCAGAAAGATGAAAATGTTGCTTTGGATACACCTATAAGGTATTTAATGCATCTTATATTCTCTTCTGCTAAGCATTTTCACATTACCACTATTAAAACGTGTTGACAACAGAGTACACATTGCAGATACATCTTCTAGCCTTTGACTTGTACTCAGGAGGCTAATGCATGAGAATCAGGAGTTCAAATGTAGCTCGACTAATTCTTGACATCCAAGCAAGTCTGGATAACAAACAGCATCCCAAGGAAATTTGTGAAACTATTACTAACAAAATCAGGGACAACCATCTACCATCCTTTTTCATCTCCATGTTGACTTTAGCTTTTTGATTTATTGTAATTTATTCGCAGTACGCCTCAATGGTTATCCTCTTGCTCTTGTTTTCTCCTGCCCTCCCTCCCTTCCTCTGCTACCTTATTCCCCTCCCCTCGACCTCCAACGGGGTTGGCGGGCTCTCCTCCCCCTCCATGTGACCTCAGCCTATCCAGTCTCAGGTCTCATCAGGATAGCCTGCATCCCCTTCACTGTGTCCACAAGGATGTGCCACTAAGGGGTAGTTATCAAATCAGGGGCACCAAGGTTCCTGCTGGAGGCAGTACCTGCCTGCTCTCCTTCTTCATGCAACATGGAGAATGAACTACCCATTGTCACATCTGAACAGAGGGTCTATGCTCTCTGCTTACAATGTCCTTTGCAGGCACATCAGGTTCTGCAGGACCCCTAGGTTCAGATACCTCTGGCTTGATGGTCTCCTTGTGGGGCTCCTGACCTCTCAGGCTCCTTACACCCCCCAACTCTTCCATGCAATTCTCAGCACTTTGCCCAGAGTCCAGCTGCAAGTCCCAGGATCTGTCTTGATGCCCCGCTGTCTCTCAGAAGACATCTATGTTAGGATAATATCAGCTTATAAGTGAGTATATACCAGGCATATCTTTCTGGGTAGGGGATATCTCATTTAGGATAATCATTTCTAGTTCCATCTACTTGCCTGCAAATTTCAGGATTTCCTTACTTTTGATATATGAATACTATTCCAGTCTACAAATGTACCACAGTTTCTTTACCCATTCTTTGGTTGAGAGACATCTAGGTTGTTTCCAGATTCTGGCTATTGCAAATAAAACTGAAATGAACATAGCTGACCAAATATCCTTGTTGAAAGGTGGAGCCTCTTTCAGGTATATGGCCAGGAGCGGTAAAGCTCAGTCTCGAAGTAGCACTATTCCCAATTTTATAAGAAAGTGCCAGAATCATTTCCAAAGTGGTTGTACAAGTTTGCATTCCCACCAGCACTGGAGGAATGTTTTCCCCTTCCTCCACATCCTCACCAGCATTTGTTCTGTCACTTGAGTTTTTGATCTTAGGCATTCTGATAGGGGTAAGATGGAATCACCTACCACCCTTTCACAACCACACTCACTTGAAAAATATGATCACATACAGCCTAATATATAAATAAACAATGGACCACTAAGATAAAAGGGGACCATATTCTTTACATTGAAGCAGAAAAACACCTATCACTGAGTGAGTGTGCAATACGAGATGAACAGAAGCCACACAGGGAATATAAGGATGGCACACTGAACTTCACAGAATGGATCTGACACACATGCAGCAAATTTCAATACCTGCTGCAAAAGGTTCAAAACACAAACCACAACCACATTTGGTAATATCCACCAAGCTATGACGAAAAAAGAGATGAATCAAGAGTTTTTTTTTTTCTTGAAATGGAAAAAATAGTAATTTCTAAAGTCTTTATCGAATCACAGTTACACAAGTAGGGTTTTTCCTTTGTATGAGTTTTTCCAATTTCTTCATGCCACAATTATATATATATAGGCTTTAAAGTGTTTACAGGGTTAGAAACAAGTTAATGGCCAAATAGTTAAGATGAGCTCATTCCCAGGACCGAGGACAGGTTTTTGACAACCTCCTGCAATTCCTGATAAAAGACCCAGGGGTCTAATGTTGGGAACTAGCATCCATGTGCACAGACACACAAAGACACACTGACATCACACAATGAAAACTAAAGCAAACTGTTGAAAAAACACACTCTTGCTCACGAATGTTTTCCTTGTGTAGACCTTCATTCCTGTACCCCAAGTGTTGATGCATCTAAACGGTCACTTAGAGTTTGTCTTCACCATGAGTCGTTTCGTGTTACAGAAAGCAAGAATATAGAGCTGGCACGAGAAGTCAGTCCTTCTCAGTTGTGGTACCATTTGGGAAGATTTAGGAAATGCTGCCCTGCTGGAAGAAACAAATCATTCGGGGTTGGCTTAAGCGTTTACATCCACACACCATTTCTAGTTTCTGCTCTCTGCTTCATGCTGCAAGTTGAGAATGTGAGCTCAGAGCTTCATGCTTTAGCTGCCACGTGTAACACCAATTTCAGTGACCCCATATCCCTCTAGAACCATAAGCCAAACTAAATGCTTTCATTTGTTGCCTGAGACATTACATTTTATTACAACAACAGAAAAGGCACTAAAATATATCCAAAAAGTTTTATACCTGTATGTTTTACTTGACATAATTGAAGAGACTGTGAAATATAAAAGTTACCTTCTTCTTTAAATTCATAGGGTGTTTGTTCACATGAGTTTGCAAGTTCAGATTCATCTTGACACATGTCAGATTTTCCACAGAATAAAGTATCTTGTGTAACTTAATGTAAATTGTTGACTAAAGATCTTACCATATGCATTATAGTCATAGATTTCCTACATTTGAGTTTTTTCAGGTCCTAAAAGACTACCATGTTGTGCATACTACAAATTTTATTCTTGTATAATGGTACCATGAAGTGCAAAACTTTTCGACACTGACTACATTTATGGGGTTTCTCTGCAGTACGACTTCTTCTCATAATCTTGAAGATACATGCTACACGCAAAGGTTTAAACATGATGCTTATATTCATAGGGCTTCTTCAAGTATGTATTTTTATTTATTCATAGATAACTGCGTTGTAAAAAAGCTTTGTCACATTGATTATATTTATAGTGTTTTCTCCAGTATCTTCTATTTTATCCATTAAATATGGTGATATACAAATGGTGGGAACAAACAAAAGAAACTTGTCCTAATCAGTGCCATTTTGTCTTCAGATTCCATTTAGTCATAGGGTGAAACTAACTTCAAGTTCCCAGGCCCTAAAAGAGCTGGGGACTTCCCAATACCTGTTATTCATCATTTGTGCCACAACACATAATAACCACAAAAGCACAAATGGAATTGATGGGTTAGACAGTAAACCTAAATTCAGTATCAGTTGGCATAGACCAGCAACATAAGGAAAACCCGTATCCCTAAATTCTGATTGGTAGAAATATGTAGCTGTAACTTAACACAGATGTTTGTGGGTTTCAAGCTTAAAAGCTCTGGAACATTCTGGCTCCAGGGAATAGAGGTAGGTGTGTGTGTGTGTGTGTGTGTGTGTGTGTGTGTGTGGCAGTTCAGCTGGGGAGTCTTTTCTGCTCCTCTGATCCGTACGTAACAGCTTGAATACAATAAATTCTTGACATTTTCATTGACCAAGTCTTGAGTAGTGTTGGATCTAAGCAGACCTTTTCCAAATTCAATACATTCATAGTTTTTCTCCAGTATGTGTGCTCATCTTTCTTCAGATATAATGGTGGTAGGCAATGGCTTTACCACATTAATTATATTTACAGAATTTCTTTTCAGTATGAATAAAATCAAGATGTTGAAGATGAAAGAATTGTGCCACAGCTTCATTGACCATATTAAATACATTCACCTGGTTTCCCTCCAGTAAATTCTTTCATGTTGATAAAGCCTACAGAAATGTATAAATGCTTCAATGTGTTAAATCTATTCACAGAGGTTCTCTCCAGTATGTGTTCTCTTATGTTTTTGGAGGTTATCTGGTTGTGCAAAGGCTTTACCACATTGATTACATTCATAGCGTTTCTCTTGAGTATGAGTTATTTTATGCACCCGAAGACTACTGTTATACGCAAAGGATTTACCGCATTGATTACATTCATAGGGTTTCTCTCCAGTGTGTGTTCTTTTATGCACTTGGAGACTACTGTTACATGCAAAGGTTTTACCACATTGATTACATTCATAGGGTTTCTCTCCAGTATGTGTTCTTTTATGGTTCTGGAGATCATTGTGTTGTGAAAAGGCTCTATGGCATTGGTTACATTCATATGGTTTCTCCCCAGTATGTATTCTTTTATGTACTCGGAGGCTAGTGTCACATGCAAAAGCTTTACCACATTGATTACATTCATATGGTTTCTCTCCGGTATGTGTTCTTTTATGGTTTTGGAGATGATTTGGTTGAGAAAAGGCTTTACCACATTGATCACATTCATAGGGTTTCTCCCCAGTATGTATTCTTTTATGTACTCGGAGATTACTGTAACATGCAAAGGCTTTACCACATTGACTACATTCATAGGGTTTTTGTCCAGTATGTGTTCTGTTATGTTCTCGGAGTCTACTGTTAGATGCAAAGGCTTTATTGCAGTTATTACATTCATAGGGTTTCTCTCCAGTATGTGTTCTTTTATGTAATTGAGGATTATTGTTTCGTGAAAAGGCTCTATCACATTGATTATACTTGTGGAGTTTCTCTCCAGTATTTATATTTTTATGTATTTGGAGATTACTGTGATGTGCAAGAGCTTCATCATAACGAATCCCTTCATGAGTTTTCTCTCCAGTATGAATTCTTTCATGCCTTCGAGGGTGACTGTTATATGCAAAGTCTTTACCACTTTGAGTATATTCAGAGCTTCTCTCTCCAGTATGACTTCTATCATGCCTGCAAAATAGTAAGTGCATGTGAATTTTTACCACATTCATTACCCTGATGAATCTTTTTATGTCTGTGAGTTAATTTGACAAATTGGTTTGATTGTAAAGAGGATTCAGAACTTAAAGGTTTATCACTTTATTTGCATTCATGTTTTTCCCTTCATTTTGGATTGCTTTGAAGCACAGAAAATACTTGTGATGGGAAGAGCATTTACTACATGGCTCACATTGATAGCAAACCATAATTGTGATACTGGTTATAATATAGCATCCTAGAATAATAGCAAATCTATTGGAGGAACTCATAGCTTTAACACACTGATAGCATTCATAACTCTTCTATAGTGTGAGTCATACTACATTTGCAAAATGAACCAGGACAAGCAGAAGAATTTCTATGCTCCCAGCACTCATACGGATTTTTTGCAGTGTGAGTTTCTGAATGTATTTCTAATGAAGTTTGAAAACTAATTAACTATAAACTCATATCACATTTAGAAAATCTACTCAAAGTGGAGGACTATTATATAATGTCTAATTGTTCTGGGAGAGAGAGAGGTACATGGCTTCCATCAGTATCCCTAAGCTCACATGCCTTGTATTCACTGTAACACATATCTAGTAAATGAAGAATAACAAATGAAAGGTTTGCACATTGCATTCACACAGTTTGGTTTTTGTTACTCATAGACATGTGGTGTAGGAATTAAGACTTTTCCACAACAACATTCTTGACTCTCATGAACTGCCACTTTCACTAAGCTTTACAAGGTTACTACAAGTATATGAGTAATGCCAGTTTTGCTATGGAATATTTGCTTACTCATGCAAAATTTGATCAGCAGTTCGACAAAATAGCTGTAATGTGGCTATTATTCAAGTGGTAGCATGTGCTATGTCATCTTTTCATTGTCTTGCTTGTTTTTTAAGAATCTATTTACGGGCTGGAGAGATGGCGCAGAGGTTAAGAGCACTAGCTGTTCTTCCAAAAGTCCTGAGTTCAATTCCCAGCAACCACATGGAGCCTCACAACCATCTATAATGAGATCTGGTGCCCTCTTCTGGCAGACAGAGCATTGTGTACATAATAAATAAATAAATCTTTAAAAAAAAAAAAAAAGAATCTATTTACTTTTAGTTTATGTACAAATGTTTTGTCTCCATGTATATTTATATGTAGGGGTCCTATCTTGAAGTTATAGTTGTGAGCTGCCAATGTTGTAGGTGTGAGGATTTGAACCTGGGTCATTCAGAAGAGCGGCCAGTGCTCTTACCCACTAGCAGCCATCTCTCCAGCCTTTCTTGTCTTCTTTCTCAGAGGAATGAGTTGCAAGCACACATTAGCTTCCTGATATTGAATTGCATGAATGTGAGAATTCAATAATCATCAATATATTTAAAGTAATGTTTTTTAAAACAGTTTTTTAAAAACTTTCAGGCCACATTAAAATTTCTTCAGAGGCATATTCATATCAGCTTACACATGAAAATTACCTTCCATGTCTGGTAGAATTTTGACAATGTTCTTCAATATTATGGTTTTCCCAATTGCAGCCTAAAATATAGTATAAGAAAATGTTACTTGAATTGGGCAAAATTGTAGTTACTATCTTCAGTTCATCTTAAAGCCATGCCTTCCTTGTTCTCAATTTCAATTACAGAAGAGCATCAATAACAAAGAAACAATTGTCTCCTTGTTTTAAAATGTGAAAACACTGTTAGCGTCTTACCTACAGCTGTGAGGTTCCTGTAGGTCTCCAGCATCACATCTTTGTAGAGACTCTTCTGGGAAGGAGTCAGCAAAGCCCACTCTTCTTGGGTGAAGTTCACATGCACATCATTGTATGTCACTGTGTTCTAAAATATCCCATACATGTATACAACAGAAATCATGATTCTGAAAACACTGTAAATGTATACTCCATTAACTATATATATATATATATATGGTGCTTTACCTACTTATTTCCTGATATAGATTTCCAAAGTGCTTGAACAAGTTTGAACTCCCACCAGCTGTGGGGGAGTGTTCCCCTCTCTTGACAAATCAGCCCAACATGGATAACCTCTTAGAGACTCCAGCAAGCAGGGAATCAGAATATATGCTAGGACTTGCTACTGGATCCCAGCCGGAGTGCTGACAGTAGTATGGATGAATGGTGGGGTGAAAGGACCCAGAGTGGTCAGGAGCCCCACAAGGAAACCGTCAATGCCGTGCTCAGGACCAAGGGGGGGAGGGGCATCCACAAACTGTTGCACCAACCAAGGACAATGAATGCATTAAATTAGACCCCATGTGCAGATCTAGTCAATGGAGAACTCAGGGGACTGCCTCTAACATGAACTCTGGCGCCTGGATATGATCAGTTCACTTTTGGTAAGGTTTCCTCAGGCACACAGAGGAGGAAGTAGGCTAACTAGATGAGACCTGATCGGGTGTGGTCATACAGTGGAGGAGGAGATCCCCTTCTGTCAGAGGTCTAGGACAGGGTAATAGTGTGGAGGCGGGATCGAGGGTGGAGATGGGAAGAGAAAAGCAAGGGAAAGGATAGCAATCAGGATGAAACCTGAACAAATTATAATGAATTTAAAAAATAAAGAATAGGCCCACTATTTAAAAATACTTAGTTTCTCAGGGCTCGGGCAGAATATGAAAGATTTGGAGCCAAATTATTATGCAAATGGCCTCTAGCTTAATTTTTCATGGATTCTATTTACTATTGATATCCTATGACCTCAACTTCCTCTCTCTGCATTACTCTCAAAACTCTGATCTCCCAGGTCTTTCAAGAAGAGCCAAATAATGGGAGCGGGAGGGGTGAGCCGGCCCTGCCCTGAGGACATGGGAGAAGGTGAGCCGGCCCTGCCCTGATGACACAGGAGTAGGAGAGCGGGCCCTACCCTGAGGACATGGGAGCAGATGAGCTGGCCCTGCCATGATGACATGGGAGCAGGAGAGGGGGCCCTGCCCTGAGGCCAAGAGAGTAGGTGAGCCTGCCCTGCCCTGATGACACAGGAGTAGGTGAGTGGGCCCTGCCCTGAGGACACAGAAGCAGGAGAGCTGGCCCTGCCATGATGATATGGGAGAGATAGAGCAGGCCCTGCCCTGAGGACAAGGGAGTGGCTCTGATCCAGGGCTCTGAGTGAACCTCACCCCAACATCTACCCCATGTATGACCTCCTAGAATACATGAAGGGGCTGGATCTGCAGATTCAAAGATTAAGAATCTCCTAGACACACAGCAACAGAGAGATATCTGACAGCAGTCCCAGTGAGGATCCTGTAATGACAGTGTAGGCCTCCAACCAGACCCATGACTCTTAGCAATGAACATTTGAAAGTAAACATAGGTAGACAAAAGGCTATACTGTGGGATACACTACAGCTTCTGTGACAAGATTTTTCATTTGTCTGTTTGTTTTATTTCACTGGGGGGGGGAGGGATTTTGGTGTGTGACAAGTCTAAATCATAGATATTTCAATAAAAGTTTTTTTTAAAAAGAATAGCCAAATAAGCTCTTGGTACAGCTTTGTATGATTTTTGTCATCTAAAATCATTCCTTCAAAAGAGAACATTCCTAGGTTCTGTCTGCCATCGATATTACTTTCTCTGTACCATTTTTTGCTCTAACTTGGTACACCGATGCTTTAATTAAATCCTCAAATCAGAAGTAGCTCAGGTCATGAGTGGGTTTACTTGTTTGGCACTGTCAGACCACAGTCTGTAATTTGGGAACTTAAGATAAAAAACTCATACTTCAAGAAAATTAAGGCAAAAGCCATGGACAAACATTGTCTCCTGGGTTTCTCTTAGTTACTGTCTCATACTCAGGTAACCAACCGTCTTATCTGGCACCAGACCACTTGCTTAGGAATATTGCCACCCTCAAAAAAAAAAAAAAAAAAAAAGGTTTTCCACATCAGTCAGCAATCAACACAATCTCTCAAATATAGCAGCCAGCCATTCTGATGAGGGCAGCCCCTTAGGCTCTGAAATGTTGACAATGGAAACTCATTAGGACATAGAGGCAATAATATAGGAGAATGGTTTAAAAACCCAAAAGCAGTGGGTTAGCCCTATCAACCACTTAAGCAGCAACACCCCCTGCAAATATTGATGATTGAAACAACAGGTTAACAAAGCTTTGCCAAGGAATGAGGAACCAAATCTTTAGGACCAAGAAGAGAAAACTAAAGCTGTTTCTTCACAGAAGGTCCACAAACTAATAAAACTCAAGAAATTCCCGATATGAAAAGCAATTATTCAAAAGACAAATATACATGAAGGGCTACCAGTTTCCTGAGAAACACCAAGATAATTTGATTATTCTTAATAAAAAAAAAAATCACACAATATAGATGGCACTACAAATAAAAGGAAACAGAAAGACAGACCTACAAGTCCTTTAAACAAGAACTTCAAGATTATAATAAAAATTAAAATAAAAGAAATCACAGGTCAGCACTTACCTGTGAATTCTGTTTCTCGCCTAGAAAACAGAGAGATTACTTTGCAGCATTCTGACATTTCAACATTAGAGAAAATAGTTTTAACTACGGAAAGTATCTCATTCTCTTATGACAAAGGATGCCCGTTAGTATCACTTTGGATAACATTATTTTTGCTATGACTGATGACTGGATATAATTCTGCACCAGAGTGAAGAAAGAAAAACATGTAAAACCAAATGCAAGATACCATTTTTTAAAGAAATGTGTATGATTTGTATTAAACATCTAAAGTAGGTTCCTTAGCTCTATTTGCTTTATAAGCCATGAGCACTTTTCAAAACATATTTGTCTCCATTTTTATGTGCATATTTGTATGTGTGAGAGAGAATGTCCTCCAAGTGTGTACAGGTAACACACCAAAGAAGACGGTGTCATATCCCCTGCATTTGAAGTAGTAGATGCTTAAGAGCCTCCAGACATGAGTGTTGATATCTGAATTTAGATCATCCCCCAAAATAGTAGTTTATGAGTGACCTGCCCAACCCATATACTACTCTTTATTCAATAAATGCAAGGTCTTTCACAGATTAACAACAAAACCTAAATAAACATGTAAATACTTTCTTCCTCCGAACTTTATACCTTAGTATCAGGATAAAGCTCCCACCCATGAAAGTAAAACCCCCTGCCTAGTACCTAAACCTATAATCAATCATCCGGTCCCTGCACCTCTAGACCGCAGCAAAGGAACACAATAACAGCTAGGAAAATATGTTACCGACAGCACCAAGCAGTCTTACCACAGTAGGTCCTGATGATTCCAACATGGCTGAAGCATATGAAAAAGACGTTAAAACCAACCATATCAAGACGATAAAGGTTGTTAATGAGAAAATAAATATAAAGCCCTTAAGGAAACTCAGGAAAACACAAACAATTGTTGGAAATCCACAAACTTCTCAAAGAAAGACAGGATAAAAAACCAAATTGGAGGAAACCAATAAATACCATAAATAGAGCCAAGAAAAGACAAACAGCTGAAGGAAACAAATAAAACTGTTCAAGCACTGAAAAATAGGAACAGAAACAATAAAGCAAACACAAATCAGGGAATCCTGGAAATGAAGGATTTACGCCTACAAAAAGAAACGTCAGAGGCAAGTCTCACCAAAGATTAGAAATGGATGCAGGGGAAATAAAAGAAATAGATACAGCAGTCAAAGAAAATGCTAAGTCTAAAAACTTCCTGAAATACGACATCCCGGAACTCTGTGATATTATGAGAAAACCTAAACTCTAAAAATTAGCAATAGAGGAGAGAGAGGAATATCTGCTCAAAGGTCTAGAAAATATTTTCAACAAAACAATTGGAGAAAAATTTCCTAAACTAAAGAAGGAAATGCCTATCAAGGTATAAGAAGCACACACACACACACACACACACACACACACACACACACACACACAAAGAAGCACACAAAATATTAGGATAACACACAACTTCTTAGTGCAGAAAAGACAGAAGGGCTTGGACACATGTGCTGCAGATGCTATGAAACCACAGATGCAACCCCAGATTACTATAATCATATGTGAAGAAATATGATATTCTATGATATCAAATTTAAACAATATCTATCTACAAATACAGGCTCAAAGAAGGTGCTAGAAGAAAAACACCAACCCAGAAGGTCAACTGCACACAAAAACCCACAGAAAATAAATATTATACCATTACTGAAAACAAAAGAAAAGAAGGGATGCACGCACTCATATGCACACAAAAACACACATACACAAACACACACACAACATCAACACACATAAACTCACACTCACGGACACACACATATGCACACACAAAACTACCACAACCCCCACTATCAAATAACAAAAGTTATCTGATAACACTGTTCATGGATATCTCTCAATATTAATGGCCTTGATTCTCTAATAAAAAGACAGAGGATAAAAGATTGGATGCAAGCACAGGATCCATCCTTCTACTGCATACAGGAAATATAGTCATCATTGGGGAAAGTCATTACCTAAGATAAAATGTTGCAAAAAAATTTTCAAGCACATAGACCTGAGAAGAAAGCTGGTGTAGACATTCTAATATCCAACAAAATAGATTTCAATCAAAAAATTAATCAAAGAATTAATATTCATATATATTCATCAAAAAATATAAGAAGAGGGCCAGGCGTGGGGGCGCACGCCTTTAATCCCAGCACTCGGGAGGCAGAAGCAGGAGGATCACTGTGAGTTCGAAGCCAGCCTGGTCTACAAAGGGAGTCCAGGACAGCCAAGGCTACACAGAGAGACCCTGTCTCAAAAAAAAAAAAAAAAAAAAACCCTGTCTCAAAAAACCAAAAAAAGTAAAAAATAAAAAATATAAGAAGAAAACCTTCCAATGCCAACATCTATGTCTCAAATATAAGAGCATCCACAGTTGTAAAAGAAATTCTTCTGCAGCTTAAATCACACATTAGCCCTCCTGAACTGATAGTGGGAGAGGTCAACATCTCACTTTCACCAATAGAGGTCCTCTAAACAGATGAGTGTTTGAGCTGACTGACATTATAAACCAAATGAACTGAAGCCAAATATGGAAAAAATAAGACCTCAAGAAACTAGATTTTCCAAAAAACAAAAAACAAAATACAGTAAAAAACGGGGTACAGATTGAAAGAAAACTCTAAGCAGAGGAATCTCAAATGGACAGCTCATGCTGGCAGTGATGTGGGTCAAGGGAAATACTCCCCTGTTTGTAGGAATTCAAACTAATACAGCCACAGTAGAAATGAGTATCACAGCTTCTCAGAAAAATGAGAATCCATCTACCTCAAGATCCAGCTTTTGGGCATTTATCCAAAAGGTGTTCCATCCTACTCCAAGGACACTGGCTCAACTCTGTTCATAATAGATTTTTCATTCTAGACAGAAACTGGAAACAACTTAGATGTACCTGAACTGAAAAGTGAGTTTTAAACAATGGTAAATTTACACAATACACTACCACTCAGCTGTTTAAAAAAATGACATCATAAAATATCTAGGCAAATGAATGCGACTAGAAAGAAGAATCACCCTCAGGAAGGTAACCTGGATCCAGAATGACAGGTACAGTATATATACATTGATTAAATATGAAATTAGGCCGGGTGTGGTGGCGCACGCCTTTAATCCCAGCACTCGGGAGGCAGAGGCAGGTGGATCACTGTGAGTTCAAGGCCAGCCTGGTCTACAAAGTGAGTCCAGGACAGCCAAGGCTACACAGAGAGACCCTATCTCAAAAAACAAAACAAAAAACAGAAACAAATAAAAGTGATATTAGTTATTAGGTAAATCATATTAAGCAATCAAACTACACTCTGCAGATTCAAAGAGGTTACATAGAAGAGGGTAATATTGGGGGAGTAGGGCTCTCCCTGGAAAGGGGAAATAAAAAAGATTCCAAGGGTAGACTGGGGTGAACAAGAACAGGAGTGGGAGGGATCTGTTGAGAGATAAAGGGAAAAAAACGGAATTAGGGGGCCCTTGGGGCTCAGTGTAGAAGCCTAGAGTTCTGGAATCTCTGAGGGAGTCCTCGATAAGGACGCCCAGTGATGGAGGAAATGGAGTCAGAACTGGCCATCCTTTGTAGCAAGGCAGAGCTTCAGTGCTGGGAATTGAGTTCTTGGCCAAGGAGCTCGCTTGGAAATCCCTACACATCCTGTGCTGATGCTAGGCCAGACTTTCACTCTCTGAAAACAGAACGCAGGACTGAGGTCCAACTTCACGCAGTTCAGTCAATGTAGAGGTCAAGCAAGTGCAGGCTTGGAGCCTTCACCCCTAGGCTCTAGTCTCTTTGTGGAGAGAAAGCACTCTACAGGCTATGGTAAGAGAAACATGGGCACCAACTTAGCTATAAAACCCTCCACACACCATCTGTCCTGCCTGCAAGATGTGCTGGGGCCTGCTGGCCATGAACTTGTTTAAGCACTCAACCGATGTTTTGTTTAACTCGAAGCCCCAGCCATTGAGAGTGAACACATTACCTTTCACTGCCTGGATCTCCAGGAACGTCACAGAGACTTAAATAGCAAGCACGGGGCCAGCATGGCTCTACACTGGGTTCTCTACTTCTAAGTTATGGACATCAGCTCGGTGCTTTACAAAACTCACACTGGGGGTAGGTGTAGCTCTGACTCCATTTTCCAACCTTGAGGCTCTTTTCTTCATTCTGAGTCGCCTGGTACCACCCCAATATGGGTGGTTTCCTTTTCTCTTTTTGCATCCTGTTTTGTCCTGTTTGGTTGTCCTCTCTCAGAGGTCTGCTTCTTCCTGAAGAGGAAGGGGAGCAGATCTTAAGGAGAGGACAACAAAACAGGTGGGAGGTAGCTGAGAGGAGTGGAGGGAGGGGAAATAGTCGACAGGAATATCCTGTATGAGAGAACAATCTATTCTCAATTAAAAATTAATTTAATATTGCTTCTCGTCAATATAACAAACTTTAGATACAAAAAGCTTGGAACTTGATTTTCCTTCTCCATATAAAAAAAAAATTTGAAAATTGCTTTAGCCAAATTCTGTGCTTTTTTTTTTAAGACTTATTTATTTATTTATTTATTTATTTATTATGTATACAATGTTCTGCTTGCATGTACTCCTGCAAGCCAGAAGAGGGCGCAATATCACATTACAAATGGTTGTAAGCCATCATGTGGTTGCTGGGAATTGAACTCAGGACCTTTGGAAGAGCAGGCAGCGCTCTTAACCACTGAGCCATCTCTCCAGCCCAAATTCTGTGCTTTTTTTTCTCCCTCATTTTCTATGGCAACTTGCAGAGTAGACAAGGTGGATGAATCTCTCACGCCCATCTGACAAATAAGAGTGCACAAAATATTAAAATCAAATGTGAGAAAGAAATGGATCGAAACTGTTTCAGCTGTCACTATAAGCTGTTTTATGGCCAACACAGCACTGACTGTGCGAGTCCTTTATAAGTGCAGAATCCTTCAGTCATTTTTGTTCTCATCATTGTTTAGTGCAATGTCCTCCTGAGGCACCCAGCTTGTTCTCAACAAATGACCACTGAGGTTATTTTCATATTCAGGATACCGTGGATATAAATGCAAACATGAGAATCTCGATACTTCTCAGTACTAATTTTTAGTGTATGGAAAATGTACCGAGAAGATTGCTGGGATCCAAGGCAATACTGTCACTTTATGAGAACTCTGTATCATGGGATTGCTTGGAGATGGGTATTATGTCCAATATAAGTATGTGCAGTATTGCATCAGCTATAACAATACAACATGGTTTATCTAATTTTAGTCGGTATCTGTGGAAAATCTTATTCGATGGCTATCAGATTTTATTTTACATGTTAATATGCAATCTCATGTCACATTCAGATTCACTGTTCAATTCTGAAGACTGTTCTGTTGTAACTTTTTCCTTTCTCCATTAACCCATACTTAGAGGAATACCATTCCTGTCACTATAACAATGTATTCTGTGTCACTAAACTCTATCCTGATGTTCTCTGCCCTATGGCTTTGAACATTACTTCACATCAGCTTTAGAATCACACACTTAACTGTAGTTTGCTACAGTAGAATATGTAGAATAATATCTTTTACCATGTATGTAGAATGATATCTTTATTATGATAAAGATATTACGTAGAATAATATCTTTTACCATTTTATACAATGCTAAAGAACACCATTAAATGATGTATTTCCAAAGGAAAGTAAATATGTTGGCTATTTTAATTTGTAGCATAAATTCAACACAATCCAAAGAATATTCCTAAAAACTTATAAAAAGGAAAGCTGATTCCAAAGCTATGTGCCATGCAAACAAAACAAAACAAAACAAAATCTCAGTATAGTCGGTAAGATTATAAAGAAATAGTATTACCACAAAGTTACAACAGTCAAAAGATAGATAATAATTTTAAAATGAGTGAATACAGAGAAAAGGCCAAGAATTTGCACCCCAACATATATTCAAGTTTTCATCAAAATACCTAAGTAACCTCAGCCAGGAAAAATTATAACCTGACCAACGTGACCTATGACTGATTTTGTATAGATTCAACAAACACAGACTTCATAACACCCCACAAAATAACTCAGACTGAACCTCGGGTCACTACTGATCTCTCTTCCAAACAAAGAGGCCCCATGCTCTAGAGCTCTCTCTATAAATGCAAGAGATCAGAAAGGTGGGCTGTGGCTTGGTAGACCGTCATGCCTCCTGTGAACTCAGGCAAACACAGCCCCCTGAAGGCCCCCACACAAAACAATACTGAAGAATAACTTAGTGTCTGCACCTGTCACATGGACTGGGTCACAAGATCTGCAGTCTGCCCTATCCCCCTGCACGACAGCATGCACACCTGAGAAACCGCTGCTGCTCAGAAACTCCTTTTGTAGGCTGGAACTGAATTTGCCTGAATCATGCCATTGTGGCTGGTAGACCTCCTATCTACCAGTTTCTAAACCATCTGTAAAATTTATTACACAAAACTGAACGTGGAATACAACCTTCTGAACTTCTAGAAAACAGACCTTATTTTTTTTTTCCAAACTATCTTCTGACTGCACATGAGAAGGAATGCCTGTGGTGTCTAATGGACAATGATCCTATAAGAAACACAGCTTCCAAATCCAGAGCTTCAGGGCCTCGCATTCCTCAGGGAATCCACACTTAGCGAGGCTCAAACCTGCAAGGGCCTCTGGCCATGTCAACACATGTACCAAGACACCCAGGCTGGATGATGCTCCATCGCAATCCCTGAAGATTGGATTCTGATGGCTTAGCCATCCTGCTCTTCCTAGTGTCTGCCACGTTCACCAGGAAATGATATAGCTCGTGGACAATCCTGGTGAGTAACCATGTGTATCCTAGCATTCTAATCCCCAACACCTCTGGTTAAGATGCCAACCTATCTGTGGGGTGTTTCGGAGGCAACCGTCCATCATCGAAATTATACTTGGTGTGATTTACTCTCTCCGTCATATCATCAATTCTCCTCTTTCACACCACAGCTTAATCGTGGAGTGCTGCTCAACACACGAGAAGCCGTTTACAACCTCCACAAATTAAATTCAAATGGATCTTACTTACAACGAAATGTCAAATGCTAAGGCCAAAACTTGCAGAAGATACTAGGAAAACTAAGGCTTTCCAAGTTTGGCATCCAGCCAAGGATGTTTCTACATGCAAGGCCCTGCTCCAAGTGCTCTGCATAGATGCAAGGCCATATTGAAGTTACTTGGATGCCACTCCTTGGTCGAAGGAGAGGGTAGGACCACAAGGGACCTCACACATGGCTGCATTTGGTTGCCGGTTCTGATCCAGCCCCAAGAAAGACCCATTACACAAGCTCCCGCGGTTCAGCAGCTGCTCCTCACCGTTGTGGGTTGTGACCCTGCACTCACCATGACTGAAGCTTCCTCGACTCTCCTCACAGCACCCAGGAACACATCACACAGAACAATTCAAGTCCGCTTAGCTAGACAGCAGAAAGAAACTGCAGCATGGCACCCGGAAGGACCCTCCCCCTCCCTCTTCTGAATGGCAAGTTTGCTTGGAGGCCCTGATTGGCCAGTGAGTCTTGAGTGACAGGAGCAAATAACCTCAGGGTTAGAGTGTGCTGAAGGGATACAGCACAGCGGTTCCTGCCCCGGGCTTCCATTCCAGGGCCAGACCTTTCCCAGATCTGCAGAGAGCTGTGTTCGTCCTCCAAGAACCTCCCTTCTGTCTTCAAGCACTCAGTAGGCATTTCCCACTTTCCTTCCAGAATCCAGATGGATAATTTGTAAAGGCCATTATTCAATTTACAGGGGAGTTATCAATCTGTGCCCTCCACAAAGAAGGGTGGGTGGCCAGAGTACTATCATTTAAAAAGAGATTTTTCAGAAAGAAGATTTTTGTTTTGAGGCTTTCTGCTATATTCAGGTAATCTGCATCTACTTTTTACCTGGTAGGTAGGAAACACCCCTGGGACAAAAGCAGGAAACAGATAGCAAACACTGTGGAACACTGCTGTTATTGTGCACACCTTCCTCAGTGAGAGAGCAAAAACAAAGACAAAACAAAACAAAGCAAAACACCCTCCTGTGTTAACAAAGGTTCTCTAGATGAACAGAACTGACAGACTGAGTCTCTCTTTATATAAAAAGTGGATTTATGTCTCAGGCCATGGTCTAGCTAGTCCAATAATGGCTGACTCCCAGTGGAAAGTTGAAGCATTCCATGCAATTGAAACTCTCAGCTGATATTCAGGATTAACCAGAATTCTAAAAAAAAAAAAAGTAGGCCCTAGTGCCAGAAAAACAAAAACAAAATAAACCAACTTGCTAGGCAGGGTTAGAGCAAGCAGGCAAAAAGAAGGAATTTCAATGTCCTTTATTATGTAGGTTGCCACCAGAAGCTGGTCTAGATTAAAGATGGATCGTTTCACTTCAAAAGATCCAGATTATCGGGAGGCAGAGGTGGGCGGATCGCTGTGAGTTCGAGGCCAGCCTGGTCTACAAAGTGAGTC
Organism: Acomys percivali; assembly: GCA_907169655.1. Classification (NCBI taxonomy): domain Eukaryota; kingdom Metazoa; phylum Chordata; class Mammalia; order Rodentia; family Muridae; genus Acomys; species Acomys percivali. The sequence continues at coordinate 41,455 of CAJRSG010019032.1, forward strand.
TGGGACAGCCAAGGCTACACAGAGAAACCCTGTCTCCAAAAACAAACAAACAAACAAACAAAAAGGTCCAGATTAAAGAAAGATTTTACCACTTCAAAAGCTATAATTAGGAAAAATCCCCCACAATACCCAACTCTTTGTATTTAATTAGTACCAGATGCAGTTACTTTGACTATCAAGAATAGCCATCAATAGCCAAGTGAGAAGAGCTGAGAAAGAGATGTTTCTTTTTTTTTTTTTTTAATTTATTCTTGTTACATCTCAATGGTTATCCCATCCCTTGTATCCTCCCATTCTTCCCTCCCTCCCATTTTCCCCTTATTCCCCTCCCCTATGACTATTCCTGAGGGGGATTACTTCCCCCTGTATATGCTCATAGGGTATCAAGTCTGAAAGAGATGTTTCTCCTGGAAGGCACAGAGAACATGGGAGTCAGTTCCAAAGCAAATGCATTTTTTCAAAAAAAAAAAAAAAAAAAGAAGTGTTGAGATTTTACTGAGGGAGTCTGGATAAGATCCCTTATAGGTTTGCATACTCCTAAGAATGCAAGTTTAAGTCCTATTTTGAATGTGCTCACAGTGTAAAACCAGAGATATGTAACAGCCTGCGTAGCTCTATGTCATGTGGCAATATGTATAAAATACAAAAAAATGCTTAGCCAAAATGTTCCTGGAATGTTCACCTTCCACCATGAGGTCTTAGTTGAAAATGAAATAAAGACACCGTGAAAGTGGATTACTCAGGAGCCAATGCTACTTGTTACTCATAAATGTGTGATTTAATAGATGGGTGTGTCGATGCCACAGTTCGAACATATACAAGGGACAGAGAATACAAATTTTATAAACATCGAAGGAAAAGGAACCTATCATAACTGTGGACACTGTTCATAGAGGAACAGTTTGGCTGAGCTATTTGAACCTCAGAATAAGGCTTTATTTTACCTCTGAACAGGCTGGTCCAGAGGAAGGCCCCTGCTGCTGCTCCCGGGCAGGGCCAGGAGTTCCTGTTAATCTGGCTGCCATCTGCCTCAGGGCAAATATACCTATTTGTTTGTTTCCCTGCATGTGTCTGTGTGCAGTAACAACAGAAGCCAGACATAGGGAAGAAACGAGGAGATGCCTGGGAGTGGGGTTACAACAAACCTTAGCTACTATGTGGTTTCTGAGGATGGAGTCCTGGCCCTCCGTAACAGCTTCCATTGCCCCTAAGTGCATAACCATCTCTCCAGTGCCTTTTTCATTTCAAGTTTATTTCTTTTCTACCTTTAATCGTAATACTTTACATCACTCTCTGCCTTCCTTTCCTCTCTCCATCTTTTCCCAAGTTCTTTTCAGCCAGTTTCTTTCTTGTTAAGTATGTGTAAGTATGCTCAAATATATGAATACAACTTGGTGAGTCGATTTTGCTTAGAGTGTGGATATAGTTTCAGGACTGACCACGTTGCATTGGATAATCGTGATCCCTGGCGTGTGTCTTGAGGAACAGCGCTCCTTGTCCTCATGGGTGCTTGTGATTTGTTAATAGGGTAGTGTGTGGTGTTCAGAGGGCAGGTTTGCTGTGTTGGTCAGTGCTAAATTCAGAACTGGATATACTCAAAACTGAGTCTTTGGTCTTTCTTTTTTTAAATGACTACCAGTTTCGTGAAAGAGAAAATATTAAATGAGCTGGCAATATTGAGCACTAGCTTAGCAGAGGTAGAGCAAAGACTTGGGAAGCGTCTGTAAGGTGCTAGGCTCACTCCCAGCACCAAAAAAAAAAACCTAGACCAAGTATGACCCGGCCTCTGTGTCCACTCAACCTTACCTGTCCCTGCACAGTCTCCCAAGGTGTGTCCACAGAGACCAGGGCACAGACCTGCTTCCCCACGGGAGAGTAATGCTGGATTCTCTCCACTCGTGTAAATACATCACTGTTATCTATTTGTTCTATTGAAAAATAAATTTTTAGCGTTTTTGTTTATTTACTTTTCAAACCGAGAATACGTAGAGTCAAGAAAACCAGCCTCAAAACATCACTGGGACAATGCCTTGGCATGCCAGGACCTACCTGAAACGTCTCAGCCCTGGCCAGGCACTGTCCTTTTTACTTTAAGTGCCTGAAAAGGAAATGAAATAGAAACGTGTGCTTTGCCAGCAAAGTGAGACTTGTGTACCTTAAGCTCTCCTCCAACTGGCTTTGTAGTCCAAGTTGACCTTGACTCTGGCATCACTCTGATTCTGCTTCCCAGGCACTAAGACTACAAGTGGGGCCACCAAGGCCACCGAGGACAGTGCATGCTAGGCCATCACTCTGCCAACCCAGCTATTTCCACAGCTCTGTTTTTTTCTTGGTGGTGCTTTTTTAAAAACACATAATCTCAATGTGAAACTCACAGAGGCCTGTAATCTATGTTGCTTCTTGTCTGTGTAGCGCAGGATGGAGGGCCTGACTCTCAGCCTGTGGGTATATTCTACTGGTGTTTTCACTATTCCGTGTTGTCTCTGCCAACAAGTCATCATGCATTCCCAGCATCCTGGCTGCGCTATTGTATCTATTAGGGCATCTTGGAAAAGTTTTGTTTTGTTTTGTTTTTAACTAGGCACATGTTTCTCTGAGTGTACCCCCTTTACCCAAATCTCCCATTGTAACCAGCCCTATGGGATCTTCCTGGGTGCTCTTCCAAGCACCTATACTTGAGTTGATCTTTCTTCCTCGCCATGATTCCAGAAGTAATTTCTCAGTAGTATTTTATTACTCACTGTGATTAAAAGGGGGTATTTTGATGAGGGAATGAGACATTCCTAAGCAGTGTTTGGAAAATGAACTCTCAGCATCAGTGTGGTACACAGCTTTAATCCCAGCACTCGGAAGGCAGAGGCAGGCAGAACACTGGGATTTTGAGCCCAGCCTGGTCTACAGAATGAGTTCCAGAACAGCTAGTGGGTCCCAGGAGAGGTTTCTGAAAAGGTCATCTTAGCCTCCTGTTTGGAGAGAGCTACTTAAGAGGGAGGCCAGGAAAGTTCCCTGTGACGTCAGCGTCCCTGTTTCTAGACATTCTTTTGGATCCTGGAGAGAAACTGTTCCTGGTACAATCGTTCAATGACTACAGGGTTCACCCATAGGCGTGTGGGCAAGATTAAGCAGGTTCCTTGGCAGAGAGAAAGGAGAACACAGGGAGACCATAGGGGACCAGAAAGACGCTGGCCTTGGGTCTTAGTATAAAATGGCAAAAAATAAATGTCCTCGGGGAAAGCAAAGCGAGTCCTAGGGGCTGTTGTTTCAGGCATTGTGTGTGTGTGTGTGTGTGTGTGTGTGTGTGTGTGTGTGTGTGTGTGTGTGTGTGT
>CAJRSG010019110.1:2130-12890 GCA_907169655.1 Acomys percivali
TCTCTCTCTCTCTCTCTCTCTCTCTCTCTCTCTCTCTCTCTCTCTCTGTCTCTCTGTCTCTCTGTCTCTCTCTGTCTCTCTCTCTCTCTCTCTCTCTCTCTCTCTCTCTCTCGCTCTCTCTCTCTCGCTCTCTCTCTCTCATCTCATCTCATTTAAAACAAGCAAACAAACAGACAGACAAACCTCTCTCCAACCATGCAGTGGTCATTTCAGTGTTTTCTTCACTGAGCCCTTGCTCACACCTATAAAGTGCAATTACTCTCTATCCCCTTCCCTCTCTTTATCTCCTCTCATGACTCAAGGCCGTAGTCAGGACTCACTCATGACCTAAAGTAGGGATGACCCTCCTTCCTGTCTCTTGGAGCTGTGGCTAGGTCTATACTCCCATTGTATTGGCTGGTAATAATTAGAATATTTGAAAAAAATAAGTATAACTACCATTTTTGAGATGCCAATACTGCAATTCTTCATAGATGCTGTCATTATTAAAGACACTGACACATGGTGAAACTGAGGCTGCACTCATCTTTTTTCAAGCATTTGACTTCCTTTAAAGTCATGTGATCAATAAAAAATGACATTTTAGAAATGGTGGTGGATAGATGGATCAACAGTTAAGATCATGATCAAAAACTCAAATGACAACACATGTTGGCGAGGATGTGGAAAGAGAGGGACACTCCTTCATTGTTGGTGGGAACGCAAACTAGTACAATCACTTTGGAAAGCTATCTGGCACTTTCTCAGAAAAATGGGAATAGAGCTTCCTCAAGACCCAGCTATTCCACTCCTGGGAATATACCTAGAAAATGCCCTACCACACAACAGGGACATATGCTCAACCATGTTCATAGCTGCTTTATACATAATAGCCAGAACATGGAAACAGCCTAAGTGTCCCTCAGTAGAAGAATGGACTAAGAAACTATGGTACATTTACACTATGGAATACTACTCAGCTATTAAAAACAAGGAATTCCCAAAATTTGTGGACAAATGGATTGATCTAGAAATTATCATAATGAGTGAGTTCACCCAGAAGCAAAAAGAGACAAACAGTATATACTCACTTATATCGAGACACAAGTCCAAGGGATAAGTACCATAAAAAATTTTACTTACCAGGAAAGTGGGTCAGAGGAGAGGTCATCCTATTGAGACTTTAGGAGAGAGTAGCATGGAAGAATGGGGAAATAGTAGGACCCACAGGGTCCTGGAAACCTACAAGAAGAACTTTATGACAGGCAGATCTGGGTCCTGGGGTCCTCCTCAAACTAAGGCACCAGCCAAGGAGAATATAGGCAGTAAACTTCAAACCCTTACTAAGACCTAGCCGATGAACATGATATTCTCTACCGTTGAGTGGAGAGTGAGATCTGACTCTCACCCGAACTCTGGTGCCCCTTTTCTGACAATGTCCCCTGGATGGGGAGGCCTGATGGCACTCAGAGGAGGGATAGCAAGTTACCAAGAAGAGACTCGATATTCTAAGAGCATATATAGGGGGAGGAGGTCTCCCTCAATCACAGACATAGGGGAGGGGAGAAGGGGGGAAGTGGGAGGGAGGGAAGAATGGGAGGAAACAGGGGAAGGGCTAACAATCGAGATGTAATATGAATAAATTTTTAAAAAAAAAAGAGATCATGGATGCTTTTCCAGAAAACTTGGGTTCAGTTTCCAGCACCTGCATGGCAGCTCACAATTATCTTTAACTCTAGTTCCACCTGATTTGATTCCCTATCTGGCTTCTGGCTTCTGTGGGCACCTAGTATCCTTATAATACACAAACATACAAGCAGGCGAACAAGTCCATACACATAAAGCAAAAGATAAATAAATATGAAAGCTATATAATAGTGAGTCACTTCCTTGACCTTTCTGCATCAATAACCATTGCTGCATCCCATGCAGTCTCCCTCTGAAATGCATATCATCCCTACCCTCAAGCCTCTCATGCAACATAAGGGTCTTGCTAATACCATTCTCGAATCAGGACCATAGATGTGCTTTGAATATTTAGGAACCCTGGGGAGTGGGGTCTGAGTATTAGGAACCCTGGGGAGTGGGGTCTGAGTATTAGGAACCCTGGGAGTGGGGTCTGAGTATTAGGAAGCCTGAGGTGTGGGAGATCCTGTTTCCTTTGGAAAAGATAGGGATGCAGAGCTTAGACTACACAGGGTCCTATATCAAGCAGCCCGGCCCACACCAGCTTCTGGGGTTCAGCTTTGCATCCTAGTCACCCTGAATGAGTACCCTATAAAGAAAAAAACTCTATTTCCCAGAACCGTGGTAGAAGTATATAATCTCTGCTACTTGAGAAGTTAATATAGAAGGTTCACAAGTTCAAAGGCCTGCCAGGGTAACGCCAAAGCCCTCTCTGAAAATAAGAGTTGTTTAGAGGGCGGAGGATGCAGCTTTGCCATTCAGTGTTCGGTACACACTACTGATTATTCAATCTCCAGCACTGAAAAGCAAACAAACTAAAAACAACTGGGATTTTTTCTACTCTACAACTCAATTATAGTAAAAAAATTAAATACATCAAATATTGGGGGGCGGTGAAAACAGGGCATTTGTGATAGTGATAGCAATTCATAAAAGCTGGTAACTAGAGGAAGACATTGAACTCAATCAGCCAAGTCCCAGGATAGCAGCCTAGTGAACAACATGAGGACATTACAAAGAGCAGGAACCAGGAGCTCAAATGCATCCTGGAGTCTCTAGCTTTCGTTTCTGTAACCACTGAAGACTATCCTCATTTTTGCCATTCACATAGGCCTTTACCCAGGGCAACACAGCTGTGGCTGTTCGAGTGAAAGACCAAGAAAGGAAAGGTGAGGCCTCTTTGGATGAATTGAAGAATTATCAGAAAGGGACAAAGAGACGGTAGCCAGTCTTTGACTCCCAAAAGCTACCAGTAGAAATCAGGGTCGACATAGGTCCCTTTGGCAGAACAGTGTCCCGATATAATGGTGACATAACAGTTCCAGTTAACTAGTGGCATATCTAAGCTAACTGTTCTCTCACGCCATAGCCTATTTATAATCAGGGCAGGACTAGTGGAGTGGGCCTTCACCCCGCCCCGGGGATTCTTCCACGTCTTTGCTCTGAAATGCCTGGGTATTATCTGACCCGAATGGCCGAAGAATACCCTAACACCTGCTGCTAGAAGGAGAAAAGTGGTGAGCTGTGGCTGTTGCTCTTGTCAACTTAACTGGATCAGTGGATGCCCAGATTAGTAAAATACCTCTGGCTATGTCTGTGAGGATCTCCAGGGATGATTCCATGAGGGCTCTGACCTAATGAATAGGTTAATCTATTGATGGATGCATAATGGGTGACACTGGGAGGTGGTAAACACAGGAAATTTGAGCTGGTTGGAAGAGGATGGTTCCTGGTTTCCTTGGGTGCCATATCTTGTCCTGTTATTCTCTGTCTGCCATGAGATGATCTGCTTTTGACTGTCACATCTTCCTACCCCTTGATGTTTTGTCCTCACACATGGCTCTGAAGCCATGAGCCAAATTCTTCCCTACATTGTTCCTAAAGTAACAAAAATAATCTAATCTATGAGTTAAAGAAGCACTTTTTACCTTAAGGATGGAAGTCTGGAGTCACACACTTCATTTCAGACCACATTCCATGGGCCAGAACATACTTTGCAGGTCACGCAGAGCTTCAAGGAATGCTGGGAATTACAGCTTTCATTTAACCACCTTTTTGCCATTCTAAAAACCATGGGTCTGTGATAAAAGAGGATACTTCTCATTTGTGGCTACTGGCCTTTTTGCCATAGCCACTCACATACAAATCAATCCTGGAACAGAAACCAGAATACTGCTTGGGACCTGGAACGTATTTCATCTCTGTCACTCTGATCTTTGGGGGAGGGGGTGTCAGGTTCATTATCTTCTGTCTTCCAAGATTTTCTAGCCTCTTTGTGCCCAAGGTAGGTAGAAGATGACACCCCCTCACCATTTCCAGGCCAATATATAACAAAGCAAGAAGATGCCAGCTAGCTTCCAAGCACAAACTGGACTTGAAACAAGCATTGCGTGCCAAGTTACGTGGATTTGTGACTTGACTCTGGACAAGAAAGGACCCAATGAGAACATTAAAGCAGCCAGGATATTAGCTTACAAAAATACAAACGTATGCTCTTGGTAATAGAAGGAATATTAAATTCCCATGCAAAGCTGAAGGATTTGTTCATGGCAGGGGTGTGCTCAGAAAATAAATAAACTCTTGGGTGATGTGAGGAGATCAGTGCCATCTCAGACACTCTAGGAAATGATCAGTCACAGGGTGCAGGGGCAGGAGACACTCCAATCTAACTACATAGGGGAAAGCCATGCCCACAGCCCAGGCTGCTGGCCCGCCTTGGAACAACCCTCATAGGTACCATTCAGCTCAAGGGAAAAAGAGGCTTTGGAATCTTACAGACACCAAAGACTTTGGTGCATATGGAGACTACTGTTCTATAGCAGGGTCAAAATTGGGAATGGATATGAGCAGGAAGAGTCCCCTAGAGGAAGAGGTTAAATGGAAATGGTTAAAGAAGGGAGAAAGAGAAAGGAGAGTGTTAGGTGGCAAGCAAGCATCCACGAGAGACAGTATCTGCACGGTAGCCAAGCAAGGTAAAGGTGACCATACTGAATCCACCAGGACCCATACTGTGTCACTGGTACTTAACACTTGCACCTTGATTCCTTAAGCATGAAACTGGTCCCCTTAGAGTACAGGGTTCGTGTGTTTAGCCCACATCAATCAAGTCATTTTCAGAACAGAAAAAGAATAGCTTTCTCCTCTCCCAGCAGGTAGACAAATATTGTCATTTAGGCCCATGAAGTAGCAACAACAGTGACCATACTTGTAGACAACCAAGCAGAGAAGGAATTACCTGCAAAACAAAAGCCATATGCCCAGATGGTTAATACCTTAGCTGGGCTCTTAGCTGGAGCCCGCTGCAATGGTTTGTTAGGACTGACATACAAAAACCACAGAATGAGTGGTAAAGCAGCTGAGACACACTCACTTTTAATTCTGAAGGCTGGTAATTCAACATCTAAGTGCTGGCTGATCTGCTATTAGTTTGGGACTTTATTTTTCTTTTTCCCCCAAGGCTTCTCTCTCTGACAATCAACTTTCTAACAGGGATTTCCTGGCTGTGTCTTCAGTGGCCTTCCCTCTGTGTATGTCTCCATCCTAAACATCTATTCTTGGACAGGACCCACGATGGTGGCTCATATTAACTACCATGTTAAAACCCAAACTCCAAAGGCATTCTCAGGGGAGGCTAGGACTCAGGGTGAAGCTTCATCATATTAATTTTGGAATCACACAGTTCATCCCATTACACCCACAAAAGGAAAAATACTAGACTCTCAGTTCCAACTACAAATCTTAAGGGAGAAGATTTGGAGTTGTCCCGGATCTTGGGGAAGATATTCACCCATGTTCTGCTGTATCCAGGAGATTCAGGTTCATCCAAAGCGTCCACACATGTCACTTCTCAGACCAACAGAAACCCTAGAAAGCCTCTATGTTTTGTTCTTCACTATCACTCAGCCCCGTCCTCTACCACTCCTGAATGGATTGTATGTTTCATCCATGCCAAGCCTGTCTGTTTCCTTTCTCCAAGCTTTACAGAGGCCTCTTTCATGTCTAGATGGCTTTTCTTCTCTATTCCCTTTGTCTCCTGATGAGTTCTCACATTCATATTCCAAAACCAACCTTACTGGAACAGTATCTTTGGGAAATCTTCCCTGGCTCCTTACATAACTGAGCATCTTTGGTCGTTAACTCCTACTTTGCATTTACTACTTAGAGCACAGCTATCATTTCTGTTTGATTATCTTTCTCTTGATATAAACTGTGGGTTCCAGAAGGGCATTTGATGTATTTACCCCAAACTCTAGCACAAAGCACACACAAAATATTTATAATTCCCATGAATGTGTGAGTGACTATTATAAACCATCATTATGAGGTACGTTAGTTTATGAACAAAAAACGAGAACCTGTACTTTGAGGACTTCTGAGTGAGAGTGACCCAGAAAGACATAAATAAGGTCTTTGATTTTTTTTTTGAAATATACATACACTCTATAGGAGAGACTTTTTTGTCCATTCCCTAAAAGTTTGCTAATTTGTGTCTATGAAACAAACAACAGATGGATAAACAGGAGGAAAGGCATGTACATTTATCAACAGGTAGGTGTACAGGAGCCACACAGCGTATGGAATTCAAAGATCAGATGATTGAATCACTAGAGAGAGGCAAAGGTACAAGATTTCTATGGAGGGAAAAACAGGAGCCATGGCACAGTGAGGGGAGAGAGTACCAGGTCTCCCAAAGCCAACTTCCCAGGCAAGCAAAGCTTATAGGCCCCAGCCTTCAGACGGGCAGGTTTTTGTTATGCTTAGTCTCTAGGAGCAGGCTTCGTAACCCTAGTTTTATGTCCTCAGGGTTCTGTGTTCTCTGTGGGGTGAAGTATTGGAGATGGGTCCAGGACAGGTATATTCCTTCTGCAAGGACTCCTGAGACAGATGAGGGCACCTCATAGAAAGAAAATTCCCATAGAAAGCTGAAGATGCATCTTCCATGCAGAAATTTCAGTTTCAGGTGCATATAACTGAAAATATATCTGAAAGTTTCCAGAAGAGAAAAAAAAATGAATTATAACCTTACAGCTTTTCTATGCCTGCCCTTGCTCTGAATAATAATATGGAGGCCTTTATATTTATTAAAAGCTTCATGCACCATAGCTGAGGAGATACTCAGCCATTCCATCCTGAAAATACTGGCCTGGTTTACTTCCTGCCATGTGGCACGTTGCCTGCCAACTTACTTTCTCCTTGGCATCTGTTTCTTCATCCATGTCCCAATGGTGTCTCCTCTCCCTTTTTTTCCTACCTGAGACTCTTTCTTTCCCCAGGCTTGGAAGTCCCACCTTTTCCTCTCCTGCACAGCTACTGGCTGTTCAGCTCTTTATTTGACCAATCAGAAAGTGATGAAGAACAATATTTGCAAAATACTAAGGCAGGAGATGGTTCATAATAATGACAACCCAAAGTCTGGACTATACTCTACTCTCTGGGTACAGAAACCAGCATTTGAATACACAGTGCATAAAAACATCACTCCAACATCTCCCCCTTTTAAGCTAATAAAAGGCTCTTTCTCTTACAATAATAAACTATGTAAAATAAGAGCAACTGTGAAAGCAATCAGGTAAAAATTATATTCACAATGTCTAGTCCATTTGTATTTGGCAACCTTGCAAAGTACTCTACTATCTATCTTATTTTAATGAGCTCATTCTATACTTAAATAATTTTCTATCATAACTTGCATTTTTCAACCAAAAATATCTTCTTAGACCTAAATCACTTTTTTTAGATCTCTTACAACTAGTTTTAAATGTATTCATTTATTTATTATTGTATATATAGTGATCTGCCTGCATGTACAGACCAGAAGAGGGCATCAGATCCCAGTATAGATGGTTGTGAGCCACCATGTGGTTGCTGGAAATTGAACTCAGACCCTCTGGAGGAGCAGTCAGTGCTCTTAACCTCTGAGCCCCCACAACTTAAATTTAATATGAGACAATAACTATCTAGTCTTCAAACTCATCAGAGAACTGAGAAGCATAAATATTACCTCAGTAAACAGGAAGTATAGAGCAAGTAGCTTCCAAAACTATAGTAATGACCAAGACAGCTAGCTGCCTGGACAGTCACCCAACGTTCCTCTGCAACACTGGAGCATCCATCTTTGGCCTTCTGGCCCAGCAGATGACAGATTTTTTTTTGGAAGCAGGAATTATGAAGGACTGTCTACCTTGTCGTGGCAAAGCTCAGCAATTGACTTCTTCCACTTCCTGCTTGCCCACAGCTTGGACAGCATGCTGTCTCCAGGTGAGGCTTCACCATATGTGAAGGAAACTCCATATGGAGGTTCTCCAATGCCCATCATGTTCTTTGAGTAGAATGGGTGCGCTGACAGGAGCTGAAATGGCTCACTGTCAAAAAACTTTTATTAATAAAACATCTTTAAATGCCACATCTGAAGTTTTTGAATACCATCCATTTATCTATAGTATATTTGAATAGGCAAACAGTGCTTGTTTATAGCTATTTATTATCTGATTAATTTTGAAAACATCTACAGGAGGCTAAATAAATCTCATCCCTCTAATTAGCTAAACTAATACATAACATGACCATAAATTTGACTGACAGTTACTTGCTTGTATTTCTTAATTATCTTAAACAGCTTGCAACAGCAGCTTTTAAGGGCTAGAACATTATATTGAATTTTAAATGAGTTGCCTAGCTATAATACCTAAAACAAGAGTTGAAATATATACATACAGTAGGTTGTAGCAAAATATACTCTTAAATTTTTATCAATATACAAAATCTATACCAATGTAAAATATCTGGTTTGTTGATGCTTTATAGTCTAAAAGTATATTCAGTAATCTACCCTCATCCTGTCATTCCTGTATTCTCCCTTTTTTCTTTTCATCCCTTCTCCCTGCTTTTTCCCCTAACACTAGATAGGAGAGAAAGAAGATAGAGGAAAGAAAATGAAAGAGAAAAAGAAATCCCTAAATCTAACCTCCTTTATTTTGTCTTTTCCCTGACTAAGATTGTTAAAAACTTGCAACCAATTCCCTTTAAATGATGACAAGCATCCATCATCCACTGAATGACCAAAAACTACCCACTCCACCTCTTGGGAATGGGGCATTATTCTCTTAAACCTCCTTCTTGCTATCTGAGAGCGATGTCATCTTTTGCGGTCCCTAAGAAAATTGGCATATTGGTCAAGTCCTGGAAGAGCTAGCTATGTTATTTGTTGTCCAGCCTCTGTGTGATAGGAAAATGCAGAGCTTAACTGAAGTCCTGGCCGGAACAGTATGGAACGCTGGACAACCTTAGCTAATAGTTTTGAGGGTATTTTGGATGTAGAGTTTTAAGGAAACTGCAACTGAGCAGTCTGTGATGTTGGATTACCTGAGCTACTTGTCTTTTTTGGTGTCTGGTCCTTTTGCTCTGTAAACATACAAACTATTAAAGGTAATGTACATTTCTGCATTAATATATGTATGGAATTTTCAGTGTGCAAAAATCAGCTAAAGATGATTCTCTGTTCTTTGAGCAGGTGAAAGGCATCAAACTCTATAGTCAGTTTGGACTGTATAACCAAGATGCAATATAAATCTCCATCCATGCAATATAAAAGTATGGCATGATAAGTCCTGAGGACTCTTTAGCCAACAGGATTTATTGGCTATGCAGAGACAGTTTCTCATATCTCAGCCAGTCTCAGAGTTGTTTCCATATAGAGGGATTCAACATTCATGTTACCCATTTTGTTGTTCTTCTTGGTTTCTTTAAGTCTGCAGCCAAAATTTTCAGGAGGTCTCGCCCTGTCAAATCTCTCTAACTCTCTTCCTTTTCAGAGACTTTATTTTTCTTCATTTCTCATTTCTTTTTTATTTTCCTATATGCATTTATCTCTTTTATCCGTTTCTAACTTAATATCTTTTTCTGTATTTAATTTTCTCCAAACTTTCCTCTAGGGATTGCCAGTTTTAAGCATTTAACATGCCACACTGTGCTGGGTTGCTGCTTCTGATCTTTTCTCCTGTTGAAGCAATAACAAAACCTCTCCCCCAACATAATACATTTCCTGCCTTCTATTCTGAAGTTAAGATATCCTTAAAATAAATAGGTTGATTCAATTCATCAGTTCCCTCCCCATATACAATATAATGTCTTTCAGTTGTTGTTGGGTTTTATCATTAGCACTTAAACATTTAAAGTTAATAAAGCATTATGTAATCTCTCTTGGGTCTTTGCTTTCCCTTTATGTTAATTAAGCATCTCTTTCAAAGTTTTGTTAGATCTCTTTACAATTGCTTGTCCTGTAGGATTGTAAGATCTGTATCACATTCTATGCCACGATGTCTAAATTATTGTTGTATTCTAATGGATTCATAGGTTAGAGTATCATCAGCTTTAATCTGTAAAGGCATTTACAAGATAGCCATCACCCTTAATAAATGTGCAGTCTCAGAATCATCTTTTTCAGAATTCAAGGCAAAGGCCCATTGAAATTCTGAATATGTGTCTATGGTATAGCGCATATACTTTAATTTTCCAAACTCTACAAAACGAAACGCATGACATTGCTCTAAGATTCTGAATAGAATTTGTATTTTTAATTCAGCATATAGTTCCTCATCTAGCAACTGATCCTTGACAATATAAATATAATATCTAGTCTGATTATGTCAGTTCATAGCTGAAGCTTTTTTTTAGTCTAGCACCTTTATGGGTTGCCATTTCCTTAAGCCTTTGTGGATTTCTCTCATCTGGAACCACCTTGCTCCTTTGGAGCTTCTTTATTCTGAATCACAGGATTTTCCAATCTCTTTTCTATTGCCTCCATTTTAGCATTTATTTTTTAGTCTTTTTCTTTCCTAAATCTGTTTTCTTCTGATCTTATTTAAAAGGATATATAAAATTGCAATCATTACTGAAATATAATTATTTGTATGCTGATAATCAAAACAATACTGTATGGGTTCACGTGCCCTCTGCCAAGCCTCACATTTGCAGGCACCAGCCAGAAGCTGTCTCACACAGCTGTGGCTGCCAGCCTCTCTCAGCACAGCACACACAAGGATGCCTGGGGGATAGGTTATAGCAGGACTAGTTTGACCAGTCTGGCTGTGCAGGCG